>VYZP01009649.1:0-86850 GCA_013400635.1 Hypocryptadius cinnamomeus
TTATATAGTGTATTATATAGTACATTTATATAGTATATATAAATAATGTGTATTATATATAGCTATATAACCATTACATATTATATGTTATATATGTATTATATATTACATATATAACATCGGTATCACACATATATACATATATATGCATTATATATTGCATATTATATAACAGCTATAGAACTATATAACTATTACATATTATATGTTACAATGTATTACATATGACATATATATACACATATATATGTAATATATATACACATATAGATGCAATATACATATTCTATAACAGCTATATACTATATAACTAACTACAGCAACAGAACTGTATTACTATTCTGAGCTGCTTCGTGGTGAGTTTGTGTGGCAGATAACAGCACAAATCACCCAGATAATTCAGACAGATCTTGTTTCCTCCCTGAGGAAGCCACAGTCAAAATGCACTTTGGATGCACAAAGCACAGGCACTAAAACCTGGGAATGTCCCTCTGGAGAAGCCCTGGAGCAAACACAAACACTTAAGGAGCCCCTGGCACAAGTCAGGCCTGCCCTGTATGGTTGAACAGGGGGTTCAGCCTGGTTTGGTGTCACCATTGCCACCAAGACTTCCCATGAAAAACTGGCACATCTATCTTCTCACATCCTTACAACAATCAAGTCAATTTCCTTTATTAATTCACTCTATTTTTATACATGCTTACTTACTCATATGGCCCCATTCATCTGTCTAACATATTTTTCTTTAAAGGGATCAAAATTCTAGAAATTAAAAACTATGATTTTTTCACCCGGGCAAACACCAATAATGCTACTTACACTTCAGAACTGAAATTGCTGAATGAAGTGGTCTCTTTCATTAGTTGAACAAATATCTGACAAGCAGCAGAAAAGGAGGCAAAAACTTCTCAAAGTTATGTCATGATACTGGCCAAGAAGAGACAGCAGGATTTGTCCACTGCATCAATCCAGAATTTTAGAAAAACAGCTCCACAGAACTGACATTTTTTGGAATTTTAACTAACTTTTAAAAGATGCTTAAAGAAAACCATGAAAAATGTTCACTAGCTGATGTTCCCAGGTTCTGAGGCATCCACAACACCTTCAGAAGGAGACCTAACTCATCTCCTCAGACAAACAGTCCAAATGCACACCATGTCCTGGCAGGCTGGAACACCTCCCAGGGGCAAGTGACATTACTGAACAAGCATAGAAAGCAGAGCAGACAAATAAGCTCAACTACCTGTTTTTTTTTTTTTTTTTCCTTGAATAAAGAGCATTTCCCATTTCAGAAAAAGTGAACAAGAAGTGAACACCCACACACAGCCTCAAAGGCAAAGAAAAACAAAGATTTCCAGAAACTCTGCACTTCAGCTGGCCCAGACACACCAGGAACAGTCAGATCCTGCAGATCAACACTGGCAGCAGCAATGGGACTTGTCATAGGGAAGCACAAATTAAATACTTGAGTTTTTAACTGCTGATTCACTTACTCCCACTATCTAAAGAAAGAAAGGAAATGATGTGCTAAAAAAAGTGTACCATGTGAGGGGCACACGTAGATATAAACCCCAAACTTGTTCACAGGAGAATGGCAGAGGAATCATGTACCATCAGGGACTATTTGGCTTTTTAATTGCAGATGGTTTTTTGTTTGGAAAAAGCCTTTCTAAAAAGCAAGCCAAAACATTACCAGAAAAGTGACCAGGAGCATTCTGACCTAAACTAAAAAGGTGAAAAGAATCCAGCCATGCACACAGAGAATTTGTTCACAGAAGAAGGCAGAAACAAGCAGATAAACCAACTTCAGATCCCAAGCAGATTGAGCCAAGGCAATTCTAGGTTTTCAGCATTTCTCCAAGTCTCTGGGGCCACTTCCTATTCCCAATCTCAGCTGCCTTTTCTCACTGCTTTTAGGACTTTTAGGAAGAGGTAACATTTCATCAGTTGGCTGTTTCTGGAGCTACTTGATTTTCACTGCCTGTGATTTTTAGGCAAAAAGATGGTCACCCACCCTACCTAATGATACCCAAACTCATGCAGATTATGTTAAAGAATCTAGTCTTGGAGGCATTGAATTTTTTTTGTAAAGGGAGAAGAAAACATGTAATTTCTGTTTGCCAGAACAGGCAGAAAGGATATCTCACACATGTTTCTGGTGCCCTCAGCTTCTTCAGTTATCATTTCCTGTTTCATCCCATTTTCATGGATATGTGGACAATGTGCATAATTTTAACCTGTGTTGTCTGGGAATATTCATCCACTGGTTCTCATTTACCCAAGCAACTGCTGGGTACAAATGAAGGCAAAAAAAAGAACCTTATCCCAAGCTTCTTCAGTGCTATTAAACCATCCTAATTCCTTCTTAGGTGACAGTCCTTGCAGCTGGCATAGCAGTAAGCAAACTCGCATATGAACACTCCAATAAAACACCACATTATGATTTGGACCTGCTCCCTCAACATAAATATGATCCTCTTCAGACCTGGTGCATCTAACAATCAGCCAGAGGTACCCACCCAGAAGCCATTCTTGCAAACAAGCCTCAGTCTTGGATTTTTACAAAAACTAGCACAAAAAGCCCCAAAACCAGAGTCATCAATACAAGGGATTCAGATCTCAAAGTTCAGGATGACACAGAAAATAAATGATGTGCAAGAACGGGAGCTTCCTCCCTCTCACACCCATGCTCAGAACTGCATGCAAATATTGTGAGCAATTTAGCAACTGGTTTCATTTTGAGACCTTTTTGGAGGGGAAGTAATACAGTAACAGCAATTCCTCCCAACCCACTTCCCATTGTCACCACACAAACAGACTTGAATTCTCAGGTTGACAAAAAATGTATCTGCAACAGAAACTGGGATTATCATCAAAATGTGCCCAAGAAAATGTAAATTATTTACCAAATGGAAGTAAAATCTGAGGCAAGAATACAACCTCAGACAAACTCCCCTTCCTTATTTCATAGAGCTACTCTCTCCAGCCCACACTGGGTGTACAAGTTGCAGACCACAGAGATCGAAGATGCTTTACCACATTTGTGTGGAGGAGGTTTCTGCAACTCTACTGATACTCAACCCTTTCCCATCAAAATCATATAGAGAGATAAGTCATAAAAATTCCTACTTTACTTGGAAAAAAGTTTGAATAATTTATTTTTAACGACTTTAAGACAAGCTATGCATTAAAAAATACCAACATTCCCACTCTTTCAATCTCTGGCTGCTTTTCCTTTTTATCAGGAAGACAAGTTCTGCCACATAGTTCAAATTTTTTTATACATTGATCTTCCTATTGTAATTTTTTTTTTTTTACTATGATGTTAAATTAAACTGCAGGAATAAACAAGGATATATCTCTAAGTACATTTGTATATACACAAACATGCTGTATTTCACAACTGTCTTCTCCACCTTTTCCATGTCATTTGTTACCACTCTAACTGCAAAGTCTGTAGTGGGATCCATGTCTTTCTATTCTTGCCTGCATTTCCAGTTCAAATTTGATCAGAGTTTAGAGTAACATAATGTTTACATGCTAAGGAACTATAATAAGAAATCACTCACTGTCCCTGTTGTGTGGGAAGGCATATCTACAAAAATCAAAAGCAGCATGTGAAAAAATAATTTATAAATAATATTTGAAAGTCGAATGTATCGTGATCAAAGGCAGTGGAAACAGAGGCTGAGCCTAAACAATCATCTGCAGCCTGCCATGCTTTAACTACCAGCTCCTGCAGACAGCTAAGCTGTTATGAAAAAGCCCAGAAACGGAGCTTTAATGGTAAACACATGAGCCAGCAGGGACGGGGAGACAGCCTGATGCATTCCACTGGTTTGCTTGGAGATCACGGAACCTCACAGCAAAAAAACAGATGCCAATATATGGGCTTGAAAATTGCAAAAAACCAAGAAAGCAATGGCAAATAAAAAACCCAAACCAACCCAAATATCCAAATCCAGAAGATGAATTCTTCCAAGCTACACATGTCCAGCTTGTCAAAGGTCAATTAGTGACATACACTGAAAACACAAACACTTTATTCTCAGACAAAAAATTTTGCAAGTAAATCTATATTTCTAATACTGGTGAGTCTTCTCATAAGTGCTAGGGACCAGATTATTTCAGATTAGAAAATTATTTATTCTCTTATCAGCCACAAACTTATTTTGATCTGTGAGTTTGAGCCAGGCTTGCTCCATGTGCCTGCAAACTCGCAGTCAGGGGAGTTTGGTATCTTTCCCATGACATGTTGCTCAAAGCCCCCTCCAAAAAGCAGCCTAAAGGGCTGTGGGGATGAGTAAGGGAGGCATTTACTGTCCCACAGAGCTTATTATCCCAACATCAGACAAAGCATGACAGGTGGACCCAGCAGGGAATTTCAAAGAGGGCAACACTTATCTTAGTGCTATTTACATCGTTGGGGCCTCTGAATATTAAAATTTAAATGCATTCTCACTGATTTAGAGGAGGGGGAAGAAAATCCAAGATTCTGACTACAGTGTGCCACAGAGAAAAGGCAGAGAAGCAGAAACAAATCAGTCCCTCCCTGTTTGGGTGAGCTAAGACAGTCACTACTGCAGTTGCACACAGTCACATCGTAGGTGTCAATAGCTCTGCCTCCCTGAGAGCCCAGGAAAGGCAGCAGGACAATTTATATAATTGACTGGATCAGCAGCCATACCTGTTATTAAGATCACTTGACACAAGAGATTAAACAACTACCTGCAGTTGTTCAAACCCCACCAGCGTTGTGCCACTTGATTCATCTCTGGTGCATGACTGCCTCAGGCTGTGTGCTTTGGAAATGGGACAGCTTCTCCAGGAACAGGGGGACAGAACATTGCACTGAAAACTCTTCAAGCTCCTCCTCTGAAAAACACTTTGGTGCTTCGAGCTTCAGAGGAAGGTTTGAAAGCTGGCAGCCTGGCTGTGGCTTTTGTTCCCATGAAAAGCCTTTTGTCCCTAGATGTGCCTCAAGTGAGCCCTTAGGAACTGTCTTTGCAAACTGCAGTTGTCAGGGAGTAGTGCTTGGCTTTCCAATGTTGTTATTGTACTTTCAGCGTGGTTTTTATATGAGAGCAAGTGTTGTATCTTGCTTATACTGTATTTCACCTTCACCCCATTTAAAACCATGTAGAACAGGAAATGAGAGTAAAGTAATCAAACGAGGCTTCAAAGGAGATAATGCAGTGAAGTTACAGATAGCACACAAGTCCCTTAGCAAAACATTTCTTGAAATAATGCAAACACCAGCCCAGCTGTGCACACAGCACAGCTGTTACCCTCAAACCAGGCACCTTTGTCCAGGCAGCTCACATGCTCTGCCACCTTTACACCAGCTCATTACTCCCCAGCCCTTCCTGCACTTCTCCTCGAGCTGCCCTCCTGCTGCAGGTGAGGGACCAGCAAAGCAAAGCCTATGACACAAGAAGACTGAAGGATCAAGGAACTCAGCTGGACTGTGCAAGCCCTGCACCAGCCTCATCCTCCAGAGCAGAGCCAACACGCTGCCAATTCACACCAGCACCTCCAGAAACGCCTCCCTGGCAAGGAACAAAACACACCTCTTACCTGCCGAGTCTCCCAGCTTCAATTCTCAACTCCTCTTTGTTTTCTTCTGCTTCCAAGTACTGATGGCAGCGAGGGGAAAGAAAAGAAAAAAAAAATATATCAATGGACGAGTCACAACTATCCCATTGAAAACCCTTTTCATATTCACTACAAGTGTCCCGAGCAAAAATCTCAGGGAAGTTTGCTGGGGTTGTCTCTGCTGAGTTTTCTACAGAACTCAGATCAGGCTCATAGCAAAACTCCCCCTAAAATATGAGATGCTGAACCTGAGACAAACACCTGTGGCACGAGGAGGAAAGGGAGCTCTCATTAAAGGAAAACTAAGCTGAGGGAAGCTGTGGGTATTAAGGAAAATATGGGGATGAGGATTCCAGTACAGCAAGGTGCTTATTCACAAAACTGTAGGAGTACATGTAACTTTAATTAATCAGACCACAGACTCACACAGAACCCTTCAGGAGCTGCAGAGGGGAAAAAAGGAGGGAGGGACAAGTGGGAAACTGAACCCCAGTCAGCTGAAATCAATAGTTAGACTGACAGCCATTTCAGTGGACTTTGGATCATACCCAAAGTGGCAGAAGAAAAAAAGATGCAGCAGGAACAGGGGAAATAAATGAGGGAGCAGATTAATAAGTCAAATAAATGTTATTAATAGTACAACTTAAGAACAGCTGAGGAATTGCAAGGGGGGAAAGGACAGATTTTGCTCTTCAGGCTCATAAATGGTGGCTTCCTCTACCAATATCAGCAGAGCAGCTTTAAATTTACATCAGTGTAACTAAGAACAAAATCAAATTAAGGAGTACGGAGTAACTGGAGAAAAACCAAGCATTATTGAGCGTTCCAACACTGGGAGGCACTCAGATACTATAGTGCTGAAGGCCATGCTACCAGATTGATTAAATGTTTGATCCATCAGTAGGAGGTTTATCCGATATGGGGGGAAAACAGAGCTCTCACTCTAGACTACTAATCACCTATTATTTATATTTTCTGCATTATATAAACATACAAAGGAGATGCTTTGTAGAATTTGCAGTAATAATAACTCACAGTTATTCCCACTCCTGAGATTAGTTCTAACAGATTTCTCCAACGTTCTGAAGGTGTTTCGTAAAATTATTTGAAAGAAGTTTTCATAATAAAATCCCAGGACTTTCTTTCCTGCTCTCATTTAGATCCTAAAGGCTGGTATCAAACACTACAGAAACTAAACCCAGAGCCATTTATACTATTTTTTCTTGCATGCACTATTTTTCTTGGACAAACAAGGGAGAGTTTCTCTACGCTTCATTGCCAGGCTCGTCGGGAGTTTTATGTGACAGTGTGAAAGTAGCAGTTTCTTTTCAACAGTTTCATGCTCCCACAAACACAGACTAGTTTCTCCCAGACACCTACTTTCACTAATGCACTGCCATTCCTTATGCCATGTCACTCTCTGTTCTAAAACCACAAACCTCAATAAAAATTAAAGCTCCAACTCAAGTAAATCTTTCTTTTATTTACTTCTAGTTTCCCTCTAAAAGAACTGCAATGAGGATATTATACCCAAGCCCTCACCACTGGGATTTCAAATTACTTGAGCATAATAATTTTATTACAAATAAAGAAATTATTCCATCCAGTCTGCCCTTCATTTCCATGCTGACTCCACAAAATCCACCAACATGTAACGATGCCTAGAACAATGCCACATTTTTGTGACATCTCTGTCCTCAACATGTGCATGCATTTTTTCACTTTTTAGTAGCTGGCCTACAGGCACAGAGAAGGGTACTACTGGTAACTTGGGGAAATCGATTTAATCTCAAATTGTAGAGATTTATGTTTAAATAAGTGAAACAAGGTTCCATCTAGTTTCTGCTCCCACAGGTAAACTTTGATTAGTAATTACTAGATCAGTCCTTAAACTTCAACTAATAATGAGACCATTAAAAAAAAGATACATGTTTAAACTTTTTTCTTTTGAGAAATGTGTTAAAATATATTAAAAAAAAATTCAAGTCTCTTTAAGGAAGAATACTGATTTCTTTCCAGAGAAGATGATGTCCTTGGCTAGATTCTAGTCCAGTAGGATCTATCAGACTCTTCAAAATGTACAACTTTAACCAGAACAGGAGGGAGTTTTTCTACAAAGCTGGGAAGCTGTAAGTGAAAAGCTACACTTCCCATATGGAAGGCCAATTTGTCTTTCAGATATGAACATTTTTAACAGGTTTGTGTTGAACAGAGCAGGATGCACAAGACACTGTCCGGCTTGGAAAACACTTGGATCCTCTTCCAAGGTCTAATGACAACAAGTGCTATTATTATTATTATCTTCATCATTATTAACCCTACTCTTAAATACAGTTTCAGAAAGAAACAACATTTCTGCAGCACTTCCCTATGAGGTACATGCAGTTTTGATTCCCAGTGCTTGGTTGTAGTGCTGTCAGGAAAGGTGTGGAAAGGAATTTCACAAGGTCCACCTTTATCTGAGAGTGTTTGCTCAACATTACTCACAGATCAGGCTCTTAACTATATCACAGCAAATTTATTGGTGATTTCAGATTAGTAAATAGACCACCAGTGCATGCAGGATCAAAAATTAGAGCTCAGCGTCTTGGGTGTAGCACCACTTGTACTTGAGATTTATCATCTGCTACATAGAGGAAATGGAGCAGAAAAACTTGTCTCTAAGTCACTATTTCCCTTTCTTCCATCTCCCAAAAATAAAACAACTTAAAGACATTGTGAAAGCTTCACAGTAAGACCCATGCAAAACTTTTGCCACAAAATGTAAAAATCCCTCATGCTTCATTACAAATCTGAAAAACAAGACAGTATCTGCAAACAACTTTCACACAATCATTATGAGTGTTAAAACAGAAACTAAAGAAAAGCTCAGATATTGAGAAAGAACTATAGTTTTAAGACTAAATTATTTGAAGTAGACTGTTTTATTACGTTGTGGTCAAAAAGCAGGGATAAATTAATATTTTCAGAAACTGAAAACCATCTCAGTGGACAAGGACTCTGGCAAAGGAGTGAAAAAAAAAGTAGCTTACACATCATTTTGCATAGTCCCAAATTTATGTTTAATAGCAGTAAGTCTTTATCTTCAGGTGCAAGCAACTTTCCTCAGCAGCTGAAAACACTTCATAATTTAACAGTAATTCAGGGGTTCTGTAAATATTTCAGAATTAGACTACAATTTATTAGACATTAGAAAAGAAACACCACAAAGCAAGTGACCTATATTACCCATCCACAAACACAGCATTTGCCTTCCTGGCTCTGTTACTGTGGTCAGCAATGAAATTAGTCCCATCACTTCAGCCACTCCCCTCCCAAACAAGTCTGTGATTCTCATTTTTATGGTTTTAAGTCCTTTACAGCAGCCTCCAAAGGGCAGGGACTGTTTCCATGCCTCTTGTCCGGGCAGTGCCAGCTGCAGCTCCAGGGCAGCCTGCAGCATGAACATCCCTCAGCTTTGCACCTCCTTCAGCACTGACAGCGTGGATTTCAGCAGTGCAAGCACAGAGCTGGGCACTTGGAACCATGGAATCACTTGGGCTGGGAAGGGCCCTGCAGGTTTAGGGCTGGGCTCAGTGGTCTAACACTGCCAATCCACCACTAAATCCCGCCCTTAAAGGCCATGTGTACACATCCTGTGAGAACCTCGGTGCTGGTGACTCCAGCATTTCTCTGGGTACCCTGTTCCAGTGCTTGGAATCCCTTTTGGTGGGGAAACTCCAACGTGCAAAAGCCTGGAAGAGCAGCTCAGGAAGCACAAACTGCACTGCTCGCCCCAGTGAAGTGTCAGCATGGAGAACCCAAAAATGACTGTGACAGGGTTGAATTTTAAACTGTTTCAAGACTTCTACGTAAAAAAAGAACTCTTTGTACCAAACACTGTCTGACTTCCCATTCTGATGTTGCGGGCATGTGGCATTTGTTTAGCCTCCTCCCATCTAACAAGAAACCATCCTGAGGGTGTCCAACAACCACCCAAACAAGACAGGGAGGAATTCAAGCCTCTCAACAGACTCCTAAAACAACAGAAGGGTATTTCCACCCTTTACTCTCCTCCCAGTACAGAGGAGGTACTTGTACAGAAAATATCTTAAATCAGATATGGCAGAAGCACTAATAATCCATTTGCACTCTGGGTGAGCTTGGCTAATGAATTCAAAGGAGAACAGAAGCAAGCCACAGACAGGCAGATTTTTAATATCCTCATATTTTCTAGTATGCTGTAATTGTATTTAATGTTTCACTTGGTTGTGCATTTTATTGTTGAGACTTTAAAATCATCTGGGATCCCTTTGGGATATACAGCACTATATAAATGTAAGTTGTTATTATCAAATAACAATCAGTGGCCACTTAAATTACACAATAGCTACCTGATTATACTTAACCAAGTTAAAGCTCTAATAAAAATGATTATATATAATCTAAATTAAAGATTTTTTTTGCCAGCTCAAAGAACCCAAAGTTTTTCACACTGCATGTGCAAGTGTCCTGCAACACCTGGAGCTTGATCCTGCAGTACTGAGATCAGTTAGGAGCTCTGCTGTTGCTTTCAATGGAGACTCTTGGCAGAGAGTTAAATACCTTGACAATTGCATTTTTCTGAAGCAGCAAAACTAAGATTTATTTTGTTTCCCCACAGTCATTTGAGAGAGTATTCACCTGCACCTCTAGTATTGATCCTACAGTGTCTATAACAGTTTTTTTGGCTGCATCCCCAGCTATATACATGCTGTAAATCTGAGAAATTATCTCAACCCAACATGGGGATCTCTGAGCTCATGCTCAAGCAGCAAACTTGGTGTTTGTTCTGTCAGTTGGGCACAGTGTGGAACACAAAAGCAGCTCAGCTTTCCTCTCTGTGCTCAGAGGTCCTGCCCTGCTCCTGTGATCCATCCACAGGGACTCAGCATCCAAAATATCCACCTGCAGTCTCGTGCATGGAATGGTCCATGCAGCCACAGGAGATATTTTGGGATGCTGCAGATTCTGAAAGTGCTGTGCCTCAAAATCCCCAAATCCTGCAATCAGCAATAAGGTACAGTGGCATTTTATCCAAAAATTCTTTTAGGAGATTATTTGCTTGGCTTGGAACTGTTAGAAATCACATCTTCAGGCTTTGGATCTACTGGGGAAGCAGCTGAAAGTCCAACATGACTCCAGGATTTAAGGTTAAGAGAAGAACCTTATTTTTGTTCTTTCCTAATAAATACCATGAGACCAGGGACATGGGGTGTGGGTGGAAAGGTGTCTTTCCTGGCTGACTTGCCTTGCCTTGGGTGGCTCCTCTGTGGAATGAGGACAATGGCATTAACCTTGGTATTGGTGAACAGCACTGCAGATGGGGCTATGCTACATTTCAATGATAACAGCTCATCTTGGGGACTTCTTAGCATCCAAAAAAAAAATTAATTAATTCCACAGTCAATGACCTGTTGAGAAGTGATGAGTAACCCAACGACAACTCAGCTGGGTTAAGAACACAGCCTAGGAACCCTCCAGCAGAGATGGACTGGCTGCCTTAAGGGTTGTAAAAATCTAATGGGGGCTGAAACACTTCAGCTCTGAAGAGGCAGGCTCAGGTGACCATGTTCAAAATCTAGTGACCTCAGAAAAGTGATTAACATTAGTTAGGATGAGCCTGGAGCTGTAACCTTGATTTCAGTCAGTTCTGGATTCTTCTGAATGATTTAAAAAAACAAAAATCTAAGGCTTGGCAAAAACTTCTCTCGTTCTCCTGGTTCCTCCTCAAAATATTTTTTTTTAAAGTGAGAAGTTGGTGAGTTGATTTTAAGTGAAAAATTTACTAAAAAGCACGAATTTCAAAACAACCCCATACATTTCTCCCAACAAGAGTATAAATATTTTGCTCTGAAGTAGGTACTACTTTTTAAAGTGTTCAATTTTCATGTAAAAATTGTTCATTTTAATTTAAAATGAAAATAACTGAAGTGAGGAAATACTGCATATGCCTGAGAACTGGGTGTTAATTCTTTAAGGCTTGGGCTAAGATCACACTGGCTGAAGATTCCCTCTGTCCAGCAATGCAAATAACAATGACGTGCCACAGACCCTTCCCATACACTTAATGACCTCAGTGGCATTCTGCCAGCTTGTACCAGCTGAGAATCTGGGACAGGAGCCCCAGCTGAAACCAGGGCTCCCTGGCACATCCACACACACACAAAGCTACAGACAGCCCTCACAGCACAGTCTGTAATTCAAAAGGACAGCAAAGCCAAAAGATGACAAGAGATTATTATTAAAAGGGAGTATAAACATCTGTTGTAAAGGGACAAACCTGAGGAAAAGCAAGGCATGATTTCATGAGTTCTAGGTTCCCAACTAATAACTTCCTTTCTTAAGGCCTTTTCTTGGAGTCAGGATGGAAGTAGAAATGTAATAAATTAATAAAACCCCAGCAGTGTAAGAGCACAGTAATGACACAAACCTTAGCTAACTTTGATTTTAAAGTGTTACCCCTGGTGTCTCCTGCTCGCTGGAGCACACTGCCAGCAGTCCTTGGGCTGCACAGGGTGGTGGCTGGTGCCACCCATGTCCTGAGCCACCAGGGAACTCTGCCTTTTGTTTGACCCATGTTTCCCACAGGGTCTGCAGAGCACGGGGTGCCATCCATCCCTGCAGCCAGCACACACCCTGCCACAGCAGCCAGCTGCAGGGAGCTGCTGCCCGAGCCAGGGTGACAGCCCAGGCTGGGGTCACACCGTGCCAGCTGCGGGGAGGCAAGGGCAGCAGGGCGGGGTGGCACGAGACCCGTGGTGTGGTTTCACTGGGAGGACACAGCCTGCCACAAGGAATTACCATTAATTTGCACCAGCAGCACAGTCAGATCGAGAGCAGCAAGTGGTGATGGCAACCAGCACTTGCAGGATCACATAATGAGGGGGCAAGGCTGCTTCACTGGAGCCGCTTCACTCAATTAGTGGACAAGGCTTTTAATGCTGCTCTGCACAACCAAAGCAATTTTGATTACTTAGAGCTAAGTCTCCATTTAGAATGAGTCAGAAGCTGAAATGTCTTTTTTTTTTTTTTTCTCCCCCTCTTTCTTTCTTTTAATATAATTTATCTCCAGAGTATTCGAATGGTAATAAGCTGACTGAAGGCTGGACACACTAGCCTCTGTTTGTGGCCAAGTGATGTTGAAATACACTTTTTAAAATAAGTTCAAAGAGTATCTATTCCAGCAAATGAAACT
This sequence comes from Hypocryptadius cinnamomeus, assembly GCA_013400635.1. Classification (NCBI taxonomy): domain Eukaryota; kingdom Metazoa; phylum Chordata; class Aves; order Passeriformes; family Zosteropidae; genus Hypocryptadius; species Hypocryptadius cinnamomeus. Next base: position 12,812 of record VYZP01009649.1, read on the forward strand.
GATAAAAAGATAGCGAGTAATCAATACTGTGCCAGAAGTAAGGGCCAAATTTTGCTCTTTTTCACTGTAATTTAACTGAATCTTTGAAAGGGGTTTTTGGTAGAACAGCCAGAATTTCATGACAGTACACAAAGAGCAGTAGCATTCTTGGCTTGCATCCCCTTGTGCTGGGTTTACAATTCCTAATGTGATTGATTCTGTTAGCCAAAGACCAAAACTGGATTACCTCCTGAGTAGGAGGTAAAACTTTTTTTTTCATTTAGCATAGATTTTAGTTGATGTTTAGGAAGTGCAACTTAATCCCAAGAAACTCACAAAAACCTGAGCAAAGTCTGCTAATATTAACAATGTTTCTGAGTTATTTTGGGTCCAAACCTGAGTTTCCACTGTTAAAAGGAGAATTGTACAAATAACTGTGGATTAAGGAAACTTTTGCTGGGCAAAAGAACGTGCTGCCAGCTGTTTAAAAGTAAAGCCTGTGGACAAGATGCTACTGTCAAAGCCTCCTTACCATTGTACCTTAGGGATTCAAGCCTTCACTGAGAGCAGGACCTGAACCTAAATTAAATATGATTTAGAACAAGGACCTGTGTGTGCACCATACTCCTATCTGCCCTGACGAGTGGTACATCAGGATCTCCTTGTCCATCTTTTCAGCCCAAGCTCTGATAAGCCCTGACACATTCCCTGGCACTAGGAGTGGAGCCCAGACAGCTGATTCACCGGGAATAGCCTGCTCACACTCCTACAGAATTATTGTATTTCTCCCTCCATGAATATCTATGCATGGCTGCATGTATAGATGGCATGCAAGGTCAAGAAAAATTCCATCCAAGACCTTCCTTTAGTTTAGGAAGGAAGAGGATAAGAACATGAGCACCTGTGAGCAGCCCTTAGCACTAGACTGTACAGTTAATGAGTCTTCTTGGAAATCTCAAGAAATCAGAATATTTTGTTTCATGTGTATTGAAATGAATCATTTTGATGTTCAGAATTTTATTTTCATCTTTATTTTGGCTGAAACTACTTATCAGATTTGACCCAAATTCCTCAAAAACTTCCGCTGCTTAGAAACTGAATTTTTGGACGCATAAATTTGTTTCTGTGGGGAAAATCTTTACCAAATATGCAACATTTCAGTACTTCATCAGGATTTCTTATGAGTGGGTGGAGGGGACTGGGGGTGCATGCTGCAGTTGAGAGAAAGGGATTCCTTATCAAAGAAGCAAGAGGGATTATTTATCACCCACACTTCTCCCTAGACCTGACCCAGTGCACAGCTGTATTTTTCCACTGGCCTCCAAAGCACCCAGCTCCTGTGGCAGGGCACCCAAACCAACAAACCAAATGTCTGATGCATTAAGGACACAGAGTGGATGCAGGCTTTGCCTAAAGCACAGAACCAGGAACATTTTAAGCTGCTTCATTTCCCAGCTCCAGTACAGCTATGTATGTATAATTTATTTAAGATTTGACTCGGCAGGGTAGCTGCATGCAATCAGCATATTGTTTTTGTGAAGGTTCCCCCCTATTGCCCCTTAGACAGATTTTAACTGTCAGTATATTGGCCTTTTGAATTTTTGTTTTCATAATACCATAAGCTATTTGAACATACATTATTATCTACTAATCACTGCTTGTCCAATTTTTTTTTTTTTGAGTCTTACAGGCGACAGCGGAGAACAAGAAATGCAATTTAGTTGGAACTTCAAAGCAATGTTTCGCTATCATCCAAACTGGAGGTCTTTTATGCCTCTCTCACTATTTGGTTTTAAAAGTGAAAGGAAACCAGTTGCTTAAATTTGTTCTTTCAAATTTCCACCCACTTCCCACTCTCAAAGGAGGGGCTTTATGATAATAGATAGGCTGATCTTGAGATCAATCACAGATAGAGATATATTTACTGTCCTCACATAGTCATAGTATTGCTTACATACATGAATTAAAGATTGCCTAAATCCTGCCTTTGAACACTACTAAACTTTAGAAAGATAGAGATCTATATTTGAATTTCATATCCATCTCATATCTCTATAGTGGGATGAACAAAAACATTCAATTCAATCACACCTGAACTCTACAAAAACTGGCTCTTTCAAGATTTCCTATCATCATGTGGACTTGTGTACATGACCAACTAGCCCCAAAAAGCTAATACTGAACGGCTCCACTCCACACTCACCCTTATTTCTTTTCAGGAGTGCCTCTGTACAGTTGAGCTTTGCTTTTGAAGTGGATTAAGGTACACTCCATGTGGCATTTTTAGTGGTGAAACAAAGTGCCACAATGGGAACCAGTGCAGAAAAAGATTCAATTGCATAGCCAGGCTTGTCCATTAATGGCCTCACACAGGGCAAGCCTGAATAATGTCCTCAGGTACAGTAAGATGCTGGGTGCCCGATGAAAACATTTTAGTGAAAAATTCAGTGGTTCACAGGTGCAAAAGATTGTATTCCTGTAGATGCTATGAACAGTTACTTTGTAAATTTAAATCCCCAAATTGTCCCGATTCCCTATTTCTAAATGTAACTCCCTGTGCAGTGGAAACAGCATCTTAGTCAGGAAAGGAAAGGCATAATGGACTGTCACTTTCCATGCAATGGCTTTCCAACCATTATTAGGACCCCGGTTCCCCCTTCTCCTTCATCCCTTCCTCCCTTCTTTTTAACCAAAGAGTCCAGTCTGGACACGAGACAGCTCTTGTTAAAATCCACTTAGTTTCATGAAAAGAAAAAGAAAATAAAGTCTTCCAAAGAAAATTTTTAAAAGGAAATCAATAAAAACCTTAGACAGTTAACTAAGAAACTTTCAATAAAGCAAAACTATTTCAAACTTTGACACAATAGGAAAAGTTCATCCCAGTGGAACAATTGGTAGAGAAGCAGAGAAGGAGAAACTGAAAAGGTTTAGGTTTTCCTGGACAAAAATCGTAACTCAAACACACACTCAGGGGGACAATTACACATATGCTTTTGAACAAAAACTCTAACCTGGCATGATTAATTTTGGCCTTAGCTTTGTCAAAATATTGAAGTCCATATGGCACAGAGCAAATAATTTTACATTTTTATTTTAAACCCCTGTGTTTTTCTCATCTATTCCCTTCTCTTCCACCACACACACTGGCAGCCGCTACCAATACGCCAAATGCCAAATCAACCCTGCAAGCTGGCTGGCACGAGCGCTCTACAATGCTGGCACACGCTTCCCTTTGCAGGGGGATTCTCTCTGAAACCCTGTGGCACATCCAAGCATCCCTGCCTAGCAGCTGAGGACCCTGTCTGTCCCAGGCACAGCAGCAACAGGGTGCCCTGACTGTGAACGTGCTGCCCATTTCACCACGCCTAAATCAAATCTCACAGCTCCCTTCGCCTCAGTGCACCCGTTCCCCCTCCCAAAGAACCAGTGCCTTGCAGCATCTCTGAGCCCAGCAATGGAGAGCTATTGCTGCTGCAAAAACACAGGATGCAAATCACTGCAATGTAAGAACAAGGAGAAAAAGACATCACTCAGGCAGGCCGAGCAAACTCCTGCAACTGCAGCAGGCTCCACAGAACACTGGGGCTTACGTGGAGGCCACTCCTTTACCTCTTATCCACGGAATCTTCAGTGGGCTGGAGAAAAATCAGGAACACTGAAGGCTTTGCTGACCCAAACTAGTATTTGAGGCTCAAATACTAAACCATTCGCTTTGATGACCTTCCTGTCAGGACAACAGTGGAGGCACAACCAACACTGAAGAAGACTTCAAGCATCTGCAGCTCTTAATTGTCCTTCAGCCCAGCCTTTTATACCCCTGATGTTAATGCATTGCACCTGTGTGCCCTCTGTGCCCTCTGTGGTTGGTCAGTGCCCCTGGGCACTCCATGGCTCGTTACCTTCAATAGCATTCACCTGTGCTGCACAGCTGGAACCAATTAGGGATGAGGCCACAGCCCCACCCCAACCACCACAAACTGTGCCTACAACATTTTCCCTATATTTTTTCTCTATATTAGAGCATGTTTCTTTAATATATGGCATTATATAGATATATACATATTAACATATTTTAGTTAATGTTTCTTTAGAATATAAGAGAGTAGATTCTTTAAATAAGCAGACAATTAATACTGTTTTTAGACAAAGACCAAGACTGGGAAATGGACAGTCCAGCATGCTGTACTGAACTAAAGGTGCACAGACATTCTACATCATTTTCTACACATGTACACTAAGTTCATGGCCAGACATGAATCCCACCTCCCAGTGTGATCAGCAACCTCTGCAGCTACAAGAACTGTACTCAGGATCTTCCTCACAGCCCTGATGACAAGATCAAAATAACACTTCTTTTTCCCTCATAGCAGACAACAGTGGATCCTTCATCTGTGAGAGCCTGTTCTGAGGGAGGTCTGGAGCATTTCTGACAAAGACCCATTTCTGGAGCTGCAGCACACAGGCTGGAGGATACTCTGGAGAAATGCTGTGCAGCCACAGTTGCTGAGAGCCCTCACCTCAGCCCAAATCTTACACCTGAGGATAGCCCAGCATGCTGCCGTTCCCGAGATGTACCGAGCAGCCAGGGGACCGGGCGAGGGCACCAGCCATCACACCACCATCACACTGAGGACACAGCCTGCCAAGTGTGGCACCAAAGGGCTGGACTCTCCCTCTCAGGGTGACTCCACCTCTCTGCAGCCCTGCTGGAAGGTGACCAAGGAAGAGGTAAGGAGCTGGCCGTGGTCTGATCGCTCCCAGCCACAGCGCCGTGGTCAGAGACGGCTCCATTGCGACAAAGCTGGAAACTCTCTGCAGAGCCTCGTGGAGAGGGGACACTTTGGTCTCTTGTCACTGCACAACCACGAGACACTGTCTGCGCCTTCCCACATTACCAAGTTTCTGTTGGAGCAGCAACTCCACCTAACAAATGTAACTTTAACAACAGTAAAACAAGCTAATAGCTTTGCGTGCCGGGGGGCTAATGTGGTGAGCCATTTAACGCTGCACTAAATAGCCGTGGCTTGGTTCTCTCTGCCAAGTGCTGAACTGAGAATTGCAACTGCAGGAGCAGCCCCTAATTCGTTAGTTAAAGGGGGTCATTGCTCATAGGGTGGGGAGGAGGAAGGAAGGGGGGAATATCAGACGACTCTAAACATTCAAAGTCGACAGAAGGTTGCACTCCTGAGAGAGGCAGTATTCAGTTGAAAGCCTGACAAAGCTCTGCAGCTGGGAGGCCTGTGGTGGTTTTACTCGACACTAAAAAACTTGCCATAAGATACTTGTAACCTGTATAATAGGCTTGGTGGAAATGGGGAAGCTGGGAATGAAAGGAAGGTGAAAACATCTTGCTAATAACACTGCGGTTTCGTTTCAACTGGCCCTCAAAACCATACACCATGCAGGCTGCCAGCACAGCAAAGTAGCAGCAACACAAATAAACTGCTTTCCCATCTCCTCTTCCTGAAAAAAAACCCAAAACTCCGACAGATCTGATTGCAAGGGACATCACTTAAAAAGATACAACAAAACAAGCCCAAATTTACAGGGCACCTCTGCAAAGGGAGAGCTTTATTCCTGGATGTTAGAACCCTAAAACAACCGTTTTCTCTAATTTCTGCCATCACTCAGATTGGCCTTGAATTACCTCCTGATAGGCCTCCCATGTGCTTGCAGATGAGAGAGTGTAATGGGGATCTGTTAATTAACTAGAAGCAAAGTTGCACGGTGGGGATCAAACACTGGATGCGTCCTAAAACTCCCACAGAGAAGATGAAATGCAGCGCAAACTTTAAAGACTTCCCGTCATTAGCCAAGACCTTGGCTGCTCCTGGCCCAGACCCCTCCTGTTTCAGAGAACAATGAGGACAATGATGGCAGAAATGAAATAGTGCAGCAAAGAACAAAGGAATTAGCTATTTACCCACAGAGAGAGAAAGGAAAAGAGGGGCAGGGGGGAAGGGGGAAGGGAACTTGCTTTTTTCCTAGGGTTTCTGTCTACTTTTAATTAATTTACGGCTGCCAGGGACTTGCACGCAGAGCACGCCCAGGAGCATTGTGTTGGAGCTCAGTGTTAATGCATGTACCATCTACTGTTTGCTCCCAGGCAGGAAGGAGAAGGGGCTGGGGCAGAGGGGCAGTGGGGAAGGAGGAGAGGAGATCTTCCCTCTTCAAAGCTGCTGGAAAGAGACAGGCAGAGATGAGCAAAAGGTTGTGCTGCTCTCTGACTTCTCTGAATCTGCTTCCATGCAGGCTATTATTCTTTAAAAGAGCTGCAGGTAGGGTGGATCACTGTGGGCAGGACTTGCACTGGGCACTGAAATGAAAAGGGAGGGCTCTAGGCCAGGGACATGGAGGTGAGGTGACAGCAAGTGCCGTGGTGCCAAAGGGACAGGTTTAATGGGCTTCCTCCAGTGCCCCAGATCAAGGGAGATTGGGGATGGAGGCTCACAGCCCAGCAGTGCTCTGAGGAGACAGCCAGCCTCACTCCCCTGGCCTTCCAGAGGACTGGGAGCACCACAGGGCACCACACTGGCAGCCAGCTCATTCAGCAGTCCCACAGATAAATGCTGTCCCCAGCTTCAAGGAGCTGAAACTCCAGCTGTGGATAAACTGTGCCTGTCCCTCAGACAGCCAGCACATGGCACCAGGATGAGATCTAACCATACAGGCACCTGGGTGCAAGACTGGGTACCCTAAAACACCCAAGCTGGCATTGTAGGCCTGTGTTTGAGTGGCTCACTTGAGCACCAAATGATGATTTCCTTCATCTTACCTTGCATCTAAAAAAAAAAAACAAACCCAAAAAAACCCCAAACAAACCATGAAACAAAACAAATTCAAAAAAAAACCAAACAAAAAACCAACCAAACAAACCCAAACACACACACAAAACCCCAAAACAAAACAAAAAAACCCCTCTTTGTCAGATGGCTGTTTTCATGAAGCCTGAACCCCAGGATGCAAAGCAGCACTGCATTTCCACTGAAAGCCTGGAGAAGAAGGCTTAGAGAAGTCACATTGCACAAGGAAACCCTGCATTAAGAATCTACAGCTTCCCCTACAAAACCATCAGACCTCAGAGCGTGGGGTAATGGGTGCTTCATGAGAAGCTGAAGGGAACAGCCTAATCCTCCTAGCAGGGTCTTTGTGAATGTTTCTCTCGGGCTTTTGTCTCTCTTGAAGAAGGAGCAGGAGAAGCAAAGGCAGCACGGAAAAATAAAGGTCTGCAGCTGATCAGATTTATTCTTGGCCTAAACAGCGGCTTTAGGCAGCAGTGGTTTCAGTCTGTGCTCTGCACATGACTGCTTTTGATAAGGAATGAGATCAGGAACGGGAGCCCCAGGTGAGGATGAAGCATTTAGACTATTTTCTGGTTGCTTAGGAGAATATTGGTGGAGGTGTCAGTCTTTTTCAGAGGTAAGAGCAAATTACACTACTACGTTTTGAAAACAAGAGGCATAACCATTTGGTTTCCAGACAACCTGTTCAGAAGAATCAGTGTGTGCTTCACAGTTCAGCAAAAGAGACAAGACCTTCTAGGCTTGCAGTTAACAAGACCAAACCAGCAGCTAAAAAGCCCACAGCACATCAGGCATGTTTGGCCATGTAGGGGAAAAACACAGGAATCTCCACTCACCAGAGAATGAGGGCAGGGGACAGTGAGGAAAAGTCCTTTGGTACCATAACTAGTGTCTCAGCACTGTCCTACCTCAGCTAACTCCACAGGTGGGAAATAAAAGGTGAAGGGAAGGTTGGATAATTTCATATCTGGTTTGATACATGATAAAACCAGCTATATATTCAGCTATATATTCAAAGGGGGAAGTGATGAACACTTTTTCAGAAAGCATCTAGTTCCTGTGTCAGAGAGTGATGTTTTCACATAACCAGCATCATTTATGCATTGCTTAGGTATCACTCAGCCCCAACTAAACTGAACTACTCAAATATCAAACTCAAATTTCTTGGAGAACATCTCACTGCTCCTTCACTCTCCTCTTCCAGCAGCTCTTGCTTCTTCCCCCCAAAACTGTTTCCCATTACTTGGAAGACATTGCCATCATAACTTCTCTGTGTGATTACATTTTCCTCTACCAAAGATATCCAGAAAACCACCTGGATATAAAAAGAGAGAATAAAGGGGACTGACTTTATGGAATTTGTTCAGATCTCAAACAGAACACTCAAGATTGTCACTCCAAAGGGAAAACTGCTCTAACATGGCACAAATACACGAGATTAATCCTTACCATAAGGTCTACAGCAAAAAGTAACAGAGTCCAGGTTGCAAATTCTTTGCTTTTATGCACCTCTGACAGGAAAATGACTGTGTTAGAATAAGTGATTTTTAAAAATCTGTTTTATTAATTCATTTGGCTTCTAACACAGAGAGAATCATCCCATCACAAAATCTGCCAAAAGGTTCAGTTATTATTAGCCTCTAAGATGCAAGCTAATTGCTTTCTGTGTTTTTCACCAAAACCAGCTGGGATCCTGAGGTTCACCAAAAGGATACTGCACATGCTCAGAAATTTGCCTGTCCTGAAGATTTTTAATTACGAATTTGACATTATTCTTCCCCAGTGTAAAATCTGAGGCTTGCATCTTACAGAGAATTCTCGCCTGTGACTCTGCACATCAATAGTCCTGCTGAAGGTAGAGAGACAATTCATGTGCATAAACCAATGAGTGAACTTGCCAAGCCTTTGCAAAATCACAGAATATACTATAGGCTTTGCCACAACTGCCTGAAATTAAATTCCTCTTCAAAGAAACATATCTGACAGAATTTTTGTGGAGAAATAGTTGGGTCTCTCTTCTTTAAAAAAAATTATCCAAACAGATCTCCAAATGTTAGTACTGCACAATCTCTCTAGTTTTATCTATTTCCTCCTTCCTTGAAGTCAGTTAAGGATGGAGGTAGTCCAGAAAAGCCAACAGGGTTGACTTTTACACTCCAGCAACTCTCTGCTGCCACTGCTATTTCTTGAGAGAACAGCATCTTCACACAGTGCACTTTGAAACAGGCACTCTCTGCTCCAGTTTATTCTGGGAGCAAGAGAAGGGACAACATGCTTGATGCTTGTTCAGGGCTGGAGTTCAGCAAGCTGATTCAGCTCAGGGCATGGTCAAAGAAACACCAGAGCAGGCTCAAGTGAGAGGCACAGCTCTGGCTGGCACTTTATCTCCTTTTACATCAAGGAGGACAAATGTGAATGGTTTAATATCGATCGACTCATTTTACTCCACTAGTTTGTCTCTTAAAAAGAATTGTTGAGAAAGAGTCAAAATTAGCTGCCCAAGTAGACAGTCCTGCAGCACAGAAGAGAACAATGGTTCACCCAGCTTTTCCAGACAAAACAAACAGCACCCCTATTTTTAAGGGTATGATCCTCAGCCTACTGACATCCTCCAACGAGCTGAGGACTCTGCCTCATTCATCAGCACATGGACCTGCACAGCCAGGCCTCACATTGGCTCAAGCAACATATTCTGCACACCTTCACATGAACATATTCTGATGAACACATTCAAATGAAGATATTCTTCATTTCTCTGTAAGTGGAAGCAATCCAAATTTATAATATCAGCAGTACAGAGGTCTCTTCCATCTCTAAAATGACAAATCACTACAATGCAAGTCTTATCAGTGCTACTCCTCATTTCCAAGTTATCCATTCCAGCCACAGTAGCTCACCAAACCTTTTGCTGGCTGGTTTGGAAGATAGCCCCTCCTCCTCCTTTGTGTCTTGAGCCAAAGCAATGCTGTAGAGGTACCAGCAACAGGACACTGTGCTTTATTTTCCCATGGCACAGGCAGTGATGGGCCTGAGCTTTCAGCTAAGGTTTTCTACAGAATCATGGAAGGACTTCAGTTTCAAAGGGACCTCAAAGATCATCTCATTCTATCCCCCTGCCATGGGCAGGGGCACCTTTCACTGTCCCAGGTTGTTCAGAGCCCCATCCAACCCGGCCTTGGGCACCCCCAGGAATGGGGCAGCCACAGCTTGACATGACCCATATCAACCTCGTATATGTCAAAGGGCTGGATGGCAAACTTGCAAGAACTGTCCCTCTTGTAACTAAATAATGTAAATTTTATTAGAGGTGAGCAAACATGATTCTCAAATGAGAAAGGTCCAGATTCCAGGCTGACATGCAATTTCACCTTCTTTTCTCTCCCCTAAAATCTTTTTTCAAAGGAGGGTATTGCCATGAAAAATTTTTGTTTTGACAAATACACAAACTTCTTTAAAACAAAAATATGTGTTTTTTGACTACTTGACAGTACTGCTTATAAAACATTGCCATACATTTGCTGCAGCTACATGTGGGCCTAGAACTAAATATAGAGTTTAGTTTTCAGAGTTGTCAGTGCCCACCACCTTACCCTCTCCTAAATGCGGAGGTGAACACACACTGCAGCATCGTGAGCCAGCTTACCCATGATGTACGTGCACTTCATCATGGGGAGTATTTATAGAGCACTGCATACCTCCAGTGACTTGCTTAATCTTCTCCTGAGTCTCATTTTTATAGGGCTGCTGAGAAAAAAAACAACCAACCCAAACAAAACAAAAAAAGCTACAAAAAACAAACCAAAACCACCGCTTACAAGCTCAGGGAGAGACTATTAAAGGCAGAGGTCTCTCATGGAAGCACAACATATGATTGGATAATATTGTCTGGATTAGCAGCTTTATAACCTAGCCAAGCCCCAGGGCTACAATTATCTGGTTGCATTAAACTGAAATCACCTGCAAAACCTTGCAGTGAATGAACCCTTGGAAGTGTCTAATCTGCTGGTTCGCACTTGCAAGCGAAAACAAAATTCACCAGTGGTGAAGAGAGGAACAAACACCACAGTGCGAGATTTCCCAACTAATGTTTCTAATTTTGCTTCAAAGGAAGGTCTTTCCATTGCTTTTGGCTCTTGTTTGAAATACTTTCCAAATATAGCATTATAATAAGCAAAGGATAAGAAGATGAAAGTCACAATAATAGCTACTACCAATTTGCCCTTTTATAAACATTTTCATCCCCTTAATTTTGGAATTAAGGTCTAAGGAGGAACCAGATTAGACAGCACTCCTATGATTCCTATTGGTCCCAACTCTATCAATAGCTTGTTCTCAAACTACATTGCAATTTTAAAGAGAAACCTTCCAACAATAATTTCTTCCTCTCTACTTCCATCTCCTTCTCCTAGTAACTGACCAGTAATTTCCAACAGGAAAATGTGATATCTAGTACCTGAGGTTTTTGCTCCACAGAACTTCCACAGCCCTTCCACAGCAGTCTATCAAATAACCAGACCCAAAATGAATGGTCATTTTGGACTCTCTGACCACTCTCACTTCAGGCACTCCCTTCTGGCTACCTACAGTTCCCTCTGGTTACACAGACGGACACGAAGACAGCACACCACCAGCTGTTGTATATCAAGATTTACCAAGAGTTTTACTAAAGTAAAACTGTGAGCTGATGGATGGAACTATAATCAGGTTACACAGATAAGAAGGAAGCCAAAGATAAGATATTCAAACTTGTGTGGTCCTAAAAGTTGCCTGAAAGATTGAGGCTACTCTCCCCTGGAAATGGCAACCACCTGGGGCGTGTGAGCAGAGTCCTGGATTTTAGGGAAGCACACAGACAGTGAGCTACCTCTCAGCCTTCTGCATACCTATGAGCAAAAGACACTTCTTAAGAGAAAATTATGTAAAATCATCAATAAAGTTGTGAGGATGGACAATTACACTCATGTTGTAGGAAGAGTGTAGTTACCTACACTGATAAGTGAGAGTAGTGTGGGTTTATTACATATCATAGCATGAGAAGCTCTGCTAAAACACCAGTAAAAAGTCAATAATTACAGAGGAAGTGACATTTGAAGAACTACTCAGGTACTACTGTGTGGGAATTAACGATACTATTTTTACTGCTGATCTCTGCGAATCTTCAATTTCCCTGGGCTGGAATATGCAAGTGGGAAGAAAACTTCTAACTAAATTAATTTCCATGCAAAGTTTAGAGACAGTCTGGAAGATGTTCTTTAAAAACTAACAATGAAATTTGAAATAACTTAAACTGAACTAATTGATTTTGGATTTTCTCCATGTTGAAAGCTATTTTCTGATACAGTGTTGGGGAGAAATGTTTAATGTGGATATGACTGGTAAATGCTACTATACTTTTATACCAGCATCATTTTTTTTCTTGAAAATTAATTTCTTGCCTGAAAAGGATTAAAATAATTTCCCTTTAAAGGAGGCTTCGCTAGATTGCTGCTCTATCTACACTGCACCATCCAGTTGTGTATTTATGTCATGACTTGCAAAAGCTTTTCAAGGCACTCCTAAATGAGCTTTGAACAGATGGGGAAAGGTAATGCATGGCATTTTGTCAGCACAGACACATGCTGATTCTGACGCAAAAAGTGACATCGTAGTGGAAGGATTTCACATACATTTCCATATGCTTAAACTGTTTCAGCCTGCATGGTACTCAAGCATTCGTTTTAGGATAACAACACTATTTAAACTACATTTTTTCCCATTTATCTCCTCATTATCAGAATCCATATTTCATTCCAAATACAGCTGCTTGGGTATGCAGGGGAAAAAAAACACAGATCAATCAATCAATCAACCTTCTGATCATCCAATGTATTGACAAAGCAGGTAGCTCCTAAGCCACACGAGGCATTAAGGGTGCAGGCCATCACCTGCTTAGATGGTTTTCTGTGCTTCAACCCACCTCACACCTCCAGCCAGTGGTGGGCTCAGACCTCCTGTCCTCAGGTGCACACACCTGACCCCAAATCCTCTCCTCCAAAACACACACCTCTTTCCTTGCCTGGCTGTCTGCTGCCTCAGTGAGGCAGGGAAAGGAAATCTGAAATTTCTTCCTGGAAAGGCTCAATGCCTGCCCAGAGGAGGGGATGTCTCACACAAATACCAGGTGCCCCAGGGAAGAGCCACACTCCTGCTGCTGTGACAAGTTCCATCAGAGCTATCTGAACGCCTGCTCCCAGCTTTACCAACTGCAATAGTGTTGTCCTCTGCCTCTGCCAGCCACTCATTTGATTTCATTTCTCTTTCACAGTTCACTGCTACTCTCTTTTGCTCTCTCTCAATTTCTGACCTGAACTTTAGGAGGAAAATGACACATCTCATCTGGACTAGAAAGGAACATTTCAGTTTAGGTCAAGCTTAGCCAGCAAAGCCCTCAGTTCATTCTGTGGCTCAAATGCAGCCTGAGCTTTTACTTCAGCTGGATACAGTTTTACCAACAGCATTATCCTCTGTTTAAAAGAGAAAGAGAGATGTAGGCAGATGGGTTTAAGCAGTCCTAGCTAAGCTCACCTTAACCATGACTTCCCAGCCACCATCCCAAAGATAGCAGAGACATGAAAGCCAGTGGGTTCACAGTCTAGCAAAAACTCTACAGGCTAGGTAAACCTGTTTAATTTTATCACTCAATGAAGTTGCTACTGGATACACAATTTAGCCTTTCAGAGGCTTGTAACTTGGGAGCTGAGCTTTCCATTGAGACAGTGAGGATATTTTTAATAAAAGCAAAACATCTTTTTTTTTTTTTTTTCTCTCAGCTTAGGGACAGCTGAGCCATTTTGGCCGAAAAATTATTTTAATTTTTTTTTTAAATGTCTGAGGCAAACACCCAAAATGGAAAATATCAGCCAAAGCTGAAATCGTTTGGCAAAGATATGAACAGCTGAACTGAGAGTTTTAGGATGGAAAGCATCATGCAATCTTCAGCACAGACATAACTTCCCATACCTGCTACTGCCTATTTTCCCAGGTCCCTGTGGTGGTCAGGAGAGGTGGTCTCCCCACCAACATCAGCTCCAGAGGTACATAAATGCTGTGGAGAGCACGCCTGCTGAGGAGCAGTGCCGTGGAGCAAGACCCACCCTGGGATTTGTGTCTTGCTTTGAGCCACCTGCCCTTCCATGCTGCTGAGCTGAACAGACCCCAGAGAGCTCAGCCCAGCAGAGCCCTCAGCACAAACTATCCAACAACAGCAGCCAAGCACAAACCCTGGCCCACCATCCAGCCTCCCGAGTCCCATCTCTATTTGCAACTCATACATGCCTATTGCAGGTTTTGTGTAAAAAAAATGCTCCATTTTTACCTTGAGCAACCATGGCTTACAGTCACTGGAGGAAAAAAAATTGTTTCACTAGAAGCACGAGGAAGGACAAAGCTAGAAATGTTAACAAGTAAATAGTTTATCTTTTCTTCTCTCTCTTTTTAACTCAGTGGCATGCATGCTCAAGACCCCTTATAAACACCGAGTAGATTTCACAAGCTGGCATGAGTGAGTTTTTAACAGGAACATTTCGGGGTGCAAGCCAAATACTCTGTGTTAAGGTAAAAGGAAATAAAAAAGTTGACCATAACCTGAGGCCTTGGCTCCTGCCAAGTGCCTGCTGTTATGAAAGCAAGGTGCTCCACACAATCTAATCACAGCACTAAACCTTGTTACAAGGCCTTTTACAGCTCCAATATCTGGGTTACATGGAAACACGCTGGAGAGCCTCCTTGTACTATGAAATAAATGTCATTCTGACTGGCATCCTCTCTTCCAGCGAGTAATTTCCCTCTGCTGATAAATCGATACAGCAAAAACAAATGAGAGTGCACAATGGGCACATTGAGGATTACATTTTTATTCATTTCAGAGCCCCTGCAGCAGAGTTTTTTTAAACACAATAGCAGAAAATGATGCACTCGAAGTGGGGGCAAGGGGGGAGGAAAGCATACCTTAGAGAGGAAGAGAGAAGGAAAAGAGCAAGAAAGGAAGAGAGAATAAAAAAGGGAGGAAGAAAAATAACCTCAAAATTTGGAACAAAAGTCTACATTTGCAAGCCTCAAGTTTGGGGTGCATGAGTGTTCAACAAGTATTTAGTTTGGCTTATTTCTAAGTTCTTGTTCTTTGTTAAAGCAACAATATTTTGCCTTTTCCTGCCTTTTTAAATTTTAATTTTAACTATTCCATGCTTGGCTCCAAGGAACTCTTCTTACCCTTTCCACCCGAACTGCTGCACTCATACACACAGGACACCCACATACATACAGTGCTGCCCACATCTGCAGTAACTCATCCCAAAATGCTCATATCAGGAGGCACACATTTGGCATGGTGGAGATGGAACTGTAGGAAAATGGACCAAACCAGAGACAATTTAGCATTTCAGCTCAAGGAACTGATCCAACATCCAGGAAAGATATTTTCAGTGATCTGTAGCAGGTTCTGACCCAGTCTGATCACCTCCAATAATGCACATTTTGGCCCCAAGACTTGAGGTTTCAGTCTTTCATAGTTATGAAGCAGAACTGAAAAGAGAAAAGAAACTTTTTTTCTCCTTAGGGCATTCAGCCCAAAAAAGAGGGTGCAGCCATTGGTTTTACTGAGGTACAAACCCAAAGGCAGGAGCCCAGGGTGTTGAGTTGGCCAGCCCAGATGTAAAGAGGAACTCGAGGGCACAGCAGGCCTCCAGCAGTACTGGTCAAACCCCAGCTTTGGGATTCACCCACTGCTATTGAGGCCAGACCCCACCAGCCCCAAAGCCTGGAGACCACTGCATGCCTCCAGAAGACCTGGAATCAGGAGAGCCAAGGGGAAGCTCAGGGAAAGACATCACACATTTCTACAGCATAACCCTGAGCTGACATGGCCCAGGCAGGGAGAGCAGGGAGAACATGCTGGAACAAAGTGACAAAACCTTGTACATTTACTGCCACAGGACTGCTGGTTTGTGGGCACTTTCAGCAGTGTCACAGCCCTAGTTTGAACCAACAACCTCAAGGTGAGAGGCTGTTGAATCTCCTTACTAGTTCCCCATGCCTTATTTAAATTTGCATTTATTTGGTTTACCCTGTTAGTTTTTCCTACAATGACCAACTAGAAATTACACAGAAATGTGCTTTATTTTCCCCTTGCTTTTTTTCCCCCCATTTCTTTTTTTTTTTTTTTTTTTTTTTAAGCCAGAAGGCCATAACACAACAGCAAGATAATGAAAAGTGAAATCCTTTTACAACCCTGGGAAGGCCAAGATGTGTGCCCAATAAATGTAAGCAGACATGATATTCTTTATAATCACAGCAAGATGAAGATGTGAACTGAATAAATGCTTTAAAAACATCATAGATTTTATTAGATGCAAAAGATTGAAGCGTTAGGCACCTTTTAGCTCAACTTTCATTTAATTTACTGCTTGCTGTACTGTAGTCTAAAGGGAGTGAAAAAATCCTCTCTCTAATTTTTTTTTCCTTTTCATGAGCTGACCAAGGAGATGAAATCTGGGTACTTTAATTACCATTCAGAGCCAAAGGCCTGGCCTTTGATATGGAAATCCCACTTCAACTCCAGCTTGCTGCTGCCTTTCCCTGTCCCCTTCTCCTTCCAATCTCACAACATGAATTTTAAGCAGTCTTGTCAACACCTGACCGTGAAAGCTAACAGAAGCCTGTGCTGCTAAGTTGGTGCTGTTGATAATTTTGGTAATTTTTTTCTTTTTAAATTCTACTTTTTCTTAGGGGGGAGAGAGTGGGGTGGGGAGAGTCAGGTCAGGAATTGGACAAATCTGTGGAACTAGATCTTCTCCTTCCTTGTCTGCACGTGGCCTGGCCCAGCTCATGCAGCAGCTCACATGAAAGGGTAAAAGAAAGGAGAAGCAGGAGGGGCAGGGGGGAACGGATGAAAGCTGTCATGTACAGTTACCCTGTTATTGTCATCTGCCTGCTGCATGACTCCCAGCTTTGCTATAATTATTAATTGCACTTGTCAACTGTCATTAATTCCTCTTTAGCATCCCTGTCTTGGAGTAATTAGACAGAACAGCCTCACTGCACTCATTGTTTTGAGAGGCCCCTGAAAGAGCCCAACGGGCCTGTGGAGACACAGCCATCATTAATACAATAGAGCACCTCGGCATTAACCCTTTCCAAGGTGTAGAAATCAGGAGCTGATGGCTCTCCCATCTTGGGAGCTCCAGCTGCTGAATGCCCCTTTCCCTTTTCCTTAGGAGGCTTCCCATCCAATGGTCAGGAGCAGCTGGAGGCTCCAGGTGTGTCCCACCCCGCTGGAGGGGCTGCAAGGAGGCAGAGTTTTCTGAGGGGCTCAGCACCCCCAGCTCTACCGTGATCTTCTGCTGGACTCTTGGAGGAAGGCACAAAACACCAGACTTTATAAAAAGTCACCTTTACCTCTTTCACCAGCGTTTAGGGAGGTTGACCAAAAATCAGCTGTGGGATGCCAGTGTCCTTTGATGCTCCTCTCCCCCCTCACCTGAGGAAAGGGACCCAGAGCATTTCTTCTGGCTGCCACTTCTGAGATCTCCAAGCCCAGCTTTGCCATCTCTGCCCCCACAGTAATCCTTCCATGCCCACACACGCTCTCCCAAAATCCTGAATTCCCCAAGGCAGTCATCCCTGTGCTGTTACACAGGTGTAGGTGATGACCACAGCTTTCCTCTCACCTGCCATCCATGTGGTGTGGAGGCACGTGGCAGGGAGTGGGCTCTACTCTCTCCCAGGGTTGCAAAGGATAAAAACTCAGGGATGTGGGGAAGGGACAGTAGGAAGGCCCAACTAGGAAGCTGCTGAGCAAAGGGGAAAGCAAACAAACGGGCTGCTACAGTATTTGTATCACCAGTCTTGGGAACAAAGCTGCATTTCCCATTGGTAATGCCAAGCTGCTTCTGGGCAGGAAATAAAACAGAGGGGAGGCAAAACAGTGTTCCCTTACTTAACTTGAATTTGCTCTGGTGCTTGACTATATAAATGGTCATTGAAAAAAACCCAAACAAACAAGGAGGAACTAGAGCAACCTGTTGCTGCAACAAAATGAATCCCTGCAGCTCAACTCAGAGTTTTCTGCTTAGGTTCACCAAACTCTTTCTCTGCAGCAAATCCACTCTCCTCACCTTTTTAATTGTAATGCTGGAATTCAACTTTTAACATAAAAAAGAGAAGCCAGCATGGCAGTAGCCAGCCTTAATTTTACTGTCACTTGGGAACGCTCCAAGGAGCTCCTGGGCCAGTGGCCAGACCTGTCTGGGGCTAGGGAAGACCAAACTACACAGGCTCTCCTCCAGTGCCACAGCTGGGACTAGAGGGAGCACAGATATTCTTTTCCCCTCTAAAAATTCCAGGAGAGACTCCTACTCACCCTAGGCAAGCAATTTTGCCAAACCTGGTCACACCAAAAAAAGATCTTCAGTGGCAGTATGCCTTGAATGATATATTTGAAGTAAGACTACATATTCCTGGTTCAAAATTGGAACCCAGACTACTGAAAATGAAAAGGAACTTTCTTCAGCCTGTTAACTTAAGGGCAACAAGAGACCTTTGTGAAAAGGGGTTTTTTTCCCCATTAAATTTTGCCTATCTTTTCAATGCTTACCCAACTGAGATCAAAGCCACAAATTAATGAAGCAAATATACTCTAAACCAGCGCTTCAAAGTCATAAAATGTTAAAGAACCTTATTCAGAGCTTCAGCTTCTTTGGATCTGGCTTAGTAGCTTGTGACTTACTGAAATAACAGAGAGCTTTGTATAAAGCCATGTGGAATGTATTTATAGTACATATAGAACCAGAAAAATATTTCATAAGCATATGCATCAGATTTTTGGCACTGTGCACCCTGCATCAGAAATAAGAATTTGGCCACAGACCTAATCAGAAAACACTTATTCACTTTTCTCTATTGTGGCTGCAGTCAACCACTGTAAAAATTAGAGCCATTTTTTCAAAAGAGGGCCCAGTTCAGCTGCATGCTAAGTACCATCACTGATTATATTCCTTCTGCATTTTTTAAAGATGGATTTCAGTGTCCCACAAAACTGGCTCTGCCTTGTATAACAACAAGATCCGACAGCCAGATCTCATTGTTACCTTATTAGTGAGAAACTCTGCTAAATCACCTTTAAATTGCTCACAAGGCTACATTTCTCTAAAGGTCAACATGAATGCAGCACATGCATATTATTACAGATTTCTGAATGGCCAGTGGTACTAATTCCTCAAGCAAATAAAGCAATCCTATCTCCTTTACTAATACCAGATGTTTATTTCACCTTCTCACACGAGTGTGCTCTTGGGGCAGATGGAAACCAACCCCAACTGCTGGCAGGGAAGGCAGCCCAGGATGGAGCTGGCTGAGCCCACCGACGATTTCAGGTTTTCAGTGTGATCTGCTGAGACGTTTCTGTGATTCAGCCAGGAGCTCTGGTAAATTCAAGGGAACAATAGGTGGCTAACAGCCATTTCAGTGTGAATTCACGTGCTTTCTGTGGTGAACTTCTGTCACCAGTGCATTTCGAGGCACGGCTGGGAAGTTTTGCCAATTAGAAAGTACGACTCAGCAAGCAGCTCTTCATCAAACGGATTCAGCTGCAAACCCATGCATTCCTCTGATGGATAATGCCTGACCCCTGTACCTGGGGTATTCCCAAATCATCCCAGCCCCTGTTTTCTCCTCCCTCCCCTTTACAGGCCACACTGGCTGAAAAAGCAATTAACAAGAGCACAGAACATCCAGCATGCACACAACCCTAAAAGCACAATATCATCACAGATAATAAATTCTGTTCCACAGTCTCTCCAATGAAGAGTGTTCAAGTGATGATTAACCAACAAGCCAAGTGTTCAGCTGCAATCTCAGCCCATTTTGAACAGCTTTTGCTCAAGGCACACTAGGGCAGAAGATTAAAAAGCTCCTCCCAAATGGATTAAAAATCCTTTTAAATGACCATATTCCAGGTCATTATGGCAATAAATACATATCTATATATACACATATATATTACATATATAAAGAAAGGGAAAAAAACCCCTCAGACAATCCTTCTCTAGAGGATTACTTCAACACTTTTGACTTCAGAGAGATTGAAACTGATTCTCCTAAGCAACCAGCTTTAACCCAAATCAGAACTCACCTCTTCACCAATCAGAAAGAAGCTTTTTCAGAAACTTATATTTCCTAATAGTTATATGGGCCTTAATCCTCTTGGAAACAGTTTTAAGTCATTATTCCCAGAGTTATTAGGTTGGAAAACAGCTTCTAGGCAAATGATGCTATTCACAAACCTTTTACACCAGAAATAATGGTTGGATTATTTCTGCCTCAAAAGTAGTCATGAGGTCTGATTTCTGATTTTCTTTATATCTGATGCTCCTGAGGACAAAAAAAAAGAAAAAAGGGAAACACAGCCACTTGCACATCCCAATAATAATGGAAATTTTAAATATGTAAAACTAATTTTATAAGGATTATAATGGCAGCAATGAGAGCAAGTTTGAATTTTAAGCAGAAGTAAAAAATAAGGGTTTGTCCTCTGGCTTCCAGTGCAGTACCTCTCACCCCAGATAGTTTCCTTCTTGTCTTAAAAAAAAAAAACCAAACCCAAACAAAACCAAAAAACCAAAAAAACGTTATTTAGCATATGAATTTTCAGTAAGAAGAGAATTCAGCCCCAAAGGTGTTTTATTTCCAAAAGGTTCTCCTGATCAGTTGGCTACTTCTCCATTTTATAATGAAAGCCAAATGTACCAACACCAAAAACCACCAAAAAACCAGCACCCCCCAGACACACAATGCCAAGTCCAAACCATATTGATTCATCTGTGCAAACTTGGCTTTCTTCAAGCAGATCAAATAGTGACATTTCCATGGCAATTTTTGCCTGAATAAGAACTTCAGAATTTACCCCATCACTTTTCCATATAGTTGTATATGCATGTGAAGTACCCATAATCTTCCTTTTCTCAAAGAAAATAATTGAACTATTAACTTAAACCCCTACCTGTTTAAAACTAGTTATTAGTAATTTTTTACCCATTACTTTTACCCCAAAGATGGATTTCTATTCTTTGCTGAAAAGGGGGTCATAGTGGAAGATAAAACTCCAACAGCACAAAAAGAGCAGCAGCATCTCTGACTAAATTCTTCACTGAAGAAGTGATATCACTTGGCCAAATGATTATGTGGCATCACTTTCTGAAATGTATTAAAAATGTATTAATTTGCCTATATAAGAACTTCATCATCATTGCTCAGTAGAAATCCCTAAACCTACAGGAAAGGCCTTCTGAGGTAAACAAAAGCTAAAGAGACATAAGGTAATTAAAATAAAAGAAAAGAAAAAGAATTGTTGCATTTGTTCTCCTTAGTTATATTAAGAATAAAAACCCAAAACTAATGTAATAATGTATCCCAGCAGTTCAAATCTTCTAATTTATGTAGAATGGATTATTACTTAGACAATCTGACCCTGGGCAAAACTTCCTCAGTTGAGAAGATTTACAATCTAATTATGCAGGAAGTTCTGCTGAGACAGTTTGGGTGCAATGGCCTTCTATTACATTAGCTTAGCTAAAATTGCTGCTTCTTCACTTGCTTGGGCTCCCAAGTACTCACATGCAAACAGAAAATCCTTCCTTCGTGTCCTTTCTTTCCCTTCAGTGTTTCTCAGCATTTCTGTGTGCACAGGCACTTGTTCTGCACTGCAGCCAGCAGCGAGGGGCTGGGGCTGTTAAAAGCCAACTCCAAGTTGCCTTTCAGGCTTTTGCTTTGGCCCCTGTTTAGTGAAGTGACTTCAAAAAGGACCATCAAAGTGCTTCTCATAATTTTTACAATGATAGTTACTGGGTTGTTTCTCCCCTCCCCTATTGCAAATGCCCCTGAAAAAAAGCCTGGAGCTGAAGTCTGTTCCTGTACACTTGTTTCTTCATCCTGCATGCACAAAACTAGTTTATTTTTGTAGGGTGGCTTAGAGATGTTTTGCTGTTGTCTCAGACACCTGAATATTTTTAGCAATCTATATCATTAGATTAAAGAAAAAAAAAAAGTTCCTCAACACATACAGAAATAGCAAGAGCTTTGTAAGTCTGCAGAGGAAATGATAGGAAATTTGGGGCTAACATAATTGGAAGTATCTTTTCTCCTGTGGCTGTTTTACAGTGTATCAATACAGCTGAATATACAGACATGTCCTCCATTAACATAGATGGAGAAATCAGTGCCTTTCTTTCTTTATAGGAAGTGTTTTGATTTCAAAAGGTCAATGGATCATATCACAGCCTTTGATCTTGATGATTACCATGTGCAGTAATGCACATTTTTATCTACAGGTGGCAGACCTTTGAAAATCAGCTTCAAATTCATTAGACATTTTTGTTGATATCACCGCCCACATTCAAAAGTAAGAATCTGCAGCATAAAGTTCTAATTAATGCTGTTCAATTTAGAGGACAGATTTGTCAACAAAGTGGCTCAATTCTCAAAGGCTAGTGACCCCTCTCAGAATTAAGGCCTTAAAAAAATAAAAATAATTTTAAAAAATTAGTTGCTCAGTACATAGCAAGCTTTTATTATTCAAAAATCATTCAGCAACTCAGCAAAAGATTTTTTTTTTTCTGTATAATAGAAGTTTCACTTCCTTGATTATTAAGCACTGCCTGGCAAATTAGTGATTTCTTCTTTGATAAGCTTATTTGGAAGAGGAAAAGATGAGAATGTCACAACTGACTTCTGGCATTTGGAGAGATATAAGTGAATCGTACAACTTCTCCATATCTGAATCAATCATGTTAAAATACCATGACTTAGACTGTCATCTCAGATGTGTGTCTAAGGCCTCACCACCAAGCAGAAAAACATCGATTTACACCATAATATTATCAATCATTCACATAATACTGCATTCAAATTTAATTAGAATATTTTTTTTCTTCTGAAAAACAACAGTAGAATAGCCCTCTGCATGTGGACAAAATCCTACTGAAATCAAGCAGGCTGTCTCTGGGTTTTAGCTTAGTCAGGCCTAAAATCTCAGTTGCACAGCTCTTCCACACCTTCTCCTCATTTCCACCCAGGAAAACTGGATGTGCCACCTGTCACCACGGCTGCATTTCTAACCCTGATGTTTTAGCAACCTGTACCACTCATGGTACAGAAACAAGAGAGCAGCCTGCTCACAGACAGGTGCCACCTAACCCATGGCAAACTCATCACACTCAAGAATGCCAATCTCAGCTCCACTCCCTGAAGTCCACAATGACAAGGGCAAAACCAAGGAAATTTCCTACCCAAAGGAAATGCTTGTCTTTGAAACCCTAATTCTGCAAGCATTTACTCTTTATGGGAATCAGACTAAGCACATAACTACTTCAGGATTGTTGCCTTTTCAGCCCCTAAAATCAAGAGCCAAACAGGGCGAGGTGACAAAATGCAGTTACGTTTTTGATGAAGGGTCCCTCCAGGTGCACAACGCCCCAAAATACACACCAAAAATGTGTCCAAAATGAACTCATGACATAGGGCAAGACATTTTGTAGGTTTAGCAAAGAAGCATAATTGACAAGAATCTGCAGTTAGAAAGGTAATGAAGTAATTCCCCCTCTTGGTGCCACCCCCTCTGAAGCCCCTCTGCTTGCTAGTTGTGTCTTATTACATGAGAAAGGTCTTGGGAAGGGGTCTTGTCCTTGATTCTCACAAGAAGCAAGATTAGAACAGGCCCTCAGGAATTTGTCTGTCTAATAGGAAAAGTGCTGAAGTTAGGAAACTAAAACTGTAAAACAACAGTCTACAGAGCGACCAATGTACATGAATAACACATAAAAGCAAAAATCATTTTGGCATCAGGATCAACAAGACACAAGAACTGGTGGGATTATCTGCAACTGAGTCTCCTGCCAGGCCAACAGCATTTAACCAGATTCTTCCCCATCCAGTCTCACTAATGACAAGAAACACCATATTTGTGAAAATTTAGTACTTGGGATGTAGATATTGACACAGAAACCCTAATCAAATATTGCACATATATCCACAAAAACAAAACAAACAAAAACAAAACCAACAAAACAAAAAAACCCAACAATCCAACCCCAAAACTCTTCCATAGTTATCATATTGAATGTTTTGAATAGACTGAAATACAACTGCAAAGCAGTTTGAATGAGCAACAGAAAGTACAGACAAACTTACAATATTGACACTGAGAATACACTCCCTGGAGAATTGTTATTTACTGGCTGACATGCCCACTCTTCCCCCTCCTCCCCAGCCCAAGAGTGGGTGAGAAAAACTGAGCACACGAATGTCTTTTGTGGTAACCTAGTAACCTTCTCCTTTTCCTCCACCAGCTCTTCCTTCGCACCACACTCTTCCTTACTGCCAGCCCTCCAGAATAATTGCACTGTGTCTTTACGTGGCTTTGTTTTCCTACCCAGTGCAGAGGAGTTGGGGTTATTTTCAGTCTTGGAAAGCTTGTAAACAGGATCAAACAGGAGCCCGGTCATCAGCAAGAGGAAGGCTAGAAAAATAAAAGCAAATGCATATCAACAATTTTATTTTAAAAAGAAAATGCATCGAAAACATGAAACAAAAGCCTGGGCTCTGCTAGACATCCCCCTCCTCATTCCTTTTTATTTAGTTCATGAACTCTTTTTTGCAGAAGAGAGGCTGGTGTAAATTAATGTGTGACCCAACATCTATCACGTGGAAAAGCTGCCATAGAAATATGTAATGGCAAAAAAAAAAAGAGTAGACATTATTAGAACTAAAGAAGCACCTCTTATCATGATAAATCAATACCAAGATTGAACTAGGAGAAAGATATGACTCTGTATTCCTGTTTCTCTGGAGTGTTTAAGCAGCTCAAGTGCACTGAGTGTCTGACATGCCTGCAGAGTTAGCAGTGCCAGCGCAGGGCTGGGAGCAAGGAGCCCTCTGCATTTGTTTCTGCTTTCAGCTGCCACTCCGTGAGTAGGTGGGTTACTCACACACTTACTCCATGACTTAGACACTGCCCTGAGGTTCTTGAGTTGCACCTGACCTTCCTGCACGGGTGACAGAGTGGCATCTCCCCCAGAACAACCCAGCCCAGGGCTTCAGGGACTCACACTCCTCAGGGACTTCCCAAACCCACTGCACCTCCACAGCTCAGGAGCATGAGCAGCTCAGAGCTCTCTGGGCACCTCCTGCAGCTGTGGCTGCAGTTTGGGGTTTGGGTTACCCCAATCCTTCAGCAGGGAGGGGGGAAATGCAGCAGAAAGTGGCACAAGGTGTGCATGTGCAGGATGCATAACAGGAATAAGCATAAGCAAGTGTGAGCTTGTGCTGTGACACCCTGTGCTCACACACGCCAAAGTTCATCTCAGATGGGGAGTGGTTGTCCTTCTAGCCAGGTTTGGCATCCCTAAGTTTTATTACAGTGTATTATCAAGCTAGTCTAACCAAAATAATTTGTAGTATGAAATATATGTATGAATACCAACAGGAATTTCTTTTTTTTTTTCAATTACAAAACACACACACAGAGCCAAATTTTGCAATCAACATTCCTTAATATAGAAATCCAGGAGCTTTTTCCTACTGGTTTAACTTGACAGAATTACTTTTCCAGCCCTACAGCTCAGAGAGCTCCAGGAAAAGCAGCAGCATATAAGACCCCACCAAGATCAGGCTGGTGCATGAAGGTTCAAAAGACAACCATCCCATGTTCCCTACTGAGCTCTGCATGCAGGCAAACTTGGTGAAGACAGACCTAAACTTCCTATATTATTTTTGAGCAATCAGATGAACAAACAGAAATGTGTCCTCTGTATATTTTGTATAAAAATTTCCTCAGTCATGAATTTCTGCTCTTAGACAGATAACTATCTCTAAAATCTGTGCTGAAGAAAGAGGGGGGAAAGTCATTCCTCAATGAAGATAAGTTATCAAAATTTTCTCCTCCCAAGATAGGCCAAGTTTCGTGGGCTCTATTAGACTACCTGTTTACCAGCATCACAAAGAACTGAAATATGCCAATTTCTTAGCTCTTATTACTTGGTTATCAAAATAACCATTCATTAACTAAACAGCATCATATAAAACCAGTCCTTTATCTTCCTTCCCTGACCCACACATTATCAATACAGCAGACATGGACCATGAGCTGTGAAAAGAACAAGCCCCACTCAATTCAGCCCTAATTAGGATGAAACCCCAGGACAAAACAGGTCACAGGACAATCAGAACAAGTAACACTTGTTCACAGAATATTCCCCATTATGTTTTTAGCCTTTCCCAGCAACCTGGAGCCAAGTGCTATCCCTCACCTCCTCATATCAGCAGAATGCAAGGAAAAAGTAATACTCATTTTGCTATCCCTCACCTCCTCATATCAGCAGAATACAAGGAAAAAGTAATACTCATTTTGCTCATTCTCTTGTTTGCTGCCACCAACTTTGACCAGTGATACTTGCTTGTCCTTGTCCTGTCTCCTCCCTTAACAAACTCTTTACAAAACTTATCATTTTCCATGACCACAGAAATTTCTAGGTTTTTAAAGAGGCTTTTCTTTCTAATTTCTCTGTACTTAGAAATTATTTTCCACAACCTGGGCAGGCACAGGTACAAAAAAATCCCCAGTAACGTTAACAACCACCACCACCACCTGAATTTGAATCTCAGTTTTATTGGGGTTTGTTTACAACACTGTGACCCCCAGTTTACTCCCATACAGACTTAAACATTTTCTTCCTGGTAATTTTATCTACATACAACTTTCTAGCTGGTGTCAAGCAGCTTCAAAAGGGTTGTTTTATGACTGTTGGAAAAGACAAAGCAAAACTCTGGCTAACAACTGCCTACAAGCTTTGATGGGAATAAGACGATTTTTTTTTCAGGAGCAGAGCTGGAAATAACTGTATGGAAAACGACCCTTTGAAAAAAAATCAGATTTACTTGGACTAAGCAAACTTTAGTTAATTAGTTGAAGTAAAAATAAAAATGTGTTTTTAAAGATAAAAACCCACCTAATTCAACTGTTTATTAACAATGCAATGAAGCAATCACCCAACATTAACAGAGACTGCTCAAATTATGGTTCTTGGCTACAGTCTTGAGTGGAGAGACAGAACCAGTAAAAGAAGGGCCTCTTGTCATGTGAAGTAACTTAGAGCCTGCTCTACAATTAAACTCACTTTCATATTTACTGCAGTTTCCATAGGATAGACCTAAGAAAAATTCTGATTTAAAATATTTCTTTGACTCTCTCTCTATTTCCATAACTAGTCCTACAATATTTTTGTTTCTACAGCAACATGGTTGGGAATCATTATTTGGGAGGACTGTGAGTGCATCATTCCAGAAGCAGGCAACAGCTCCATGTACAGGAATTAAACTAACCCTTCCCAAAAAATCCTAATAAGAGAAAATCTTAGGTATAAAAATCTTGAACTGCAGCATACACCCTTACAAAGACTTTTACAACATTAGTGAAAGTGACACACAATATATTATAAAGTATATAATATCTCCTAGAGTCGGTTTGATGTGCTGTATTATATTTGAATAAAGTATTTTTATTTAAATGTTGTCCAAATTTTAATAGGGGTGAAATCACAGCAGCAGCCTTAAGACCAAAGTCCTACCTCTGACCGCCACCTCCTCACAGTCATCTCCACACAGCCCTGCCTGAAAAGCTTCCACTATCTGCAAGTTCCATTGTTCCTGTCCTGTTTTTTACTGAGGCCACCAGGAAGATGACACAGAGTGACAAATATTGTGGTGATTTTTCTGTGATGATAACATTAGCTTGGGTTATATTTTTAGGAAGTAAAGAGAGCAAAGCCCCAGAATTACTCTAGCAATTATCTGCTGGATATTTCTCAGGGATAAAAATAAAATTTAAAAATCAAACCCCCAGCCCAGCACAGATTTTGCACAGAAAATGCAACATTTTACAGCAACTGTGGCTCACAGCTTGCCACATTTCACCTGGTGGTTAAAACTCCATTCGGTTGTGCATTACAGAAAATGAGAGAAACAGGGAAACATGAGGTTTTGTGCATACACTTTCATTTCCACAACAACTCCTCGAGGCTTACAGCTGTTAGTTTTTAACTCTTCAAGTCTTAAATCTGCCTATTAAAGCTTGAGCTGAATTAGTCAAGTGTTGTAAAGAAAACTCTGTTGCTGCATCTTCTGCAGGTGAGCTCTTCAGAATCTAGCAAATCCTTTTTCACTCTTAAAAAATGGAATGCATAAAAGAAAAAAGCATAAATGCTTTTGAAAACCTGCTGCCTTCAGAGAATCTCCCGATTTCAAACGGTGAGTTCTCATTTCACAAGCCAAAAGTCCAATCCACAGCATGGCCCTTCAGAACACTGGTTTTGACATGCACTGGGAAGAATCACAGGCTGGCTCTGGATGCTTTCCCCACCCCAAAGCAGTCCAAACTAGTCTAAAGAGAGTGGACTTGAGGGTTGTTTTAGGGTTGGGGGCTTTTTGGTTGTTTTGTCGTTTTTCAAATAATTTTTGTGCTAGAAAAACACCAGGTGGCTTGTGCAAGATTCAGTACCTACCTGTTCATGTGGCTGGGCTGTAAGAGCAAAGTCAGTAGGTTTTATTGTTTTTTTGGGATTTTTTCCCTCTTTTTTGCTTTTTTTCTCTCTATTTTTTTTTAAATGTATTTGCCAAGCAGAGTCATTTATCCCCTATTAGATAAAGTATAATAGACTATACCGAAAGGGTCACTGGCCTTCCATTTAATGATATTGCCAGCACCAATCTACATTTTCCCGACAGTGTCCCTCAACACAGAATAAATGGCTGATCTCTTCACAATAACAGCTGATTTCTCTTTATTAAGCTAAAAAGGTCACCATTTTCTACGGCTGGGCCGCCCTGCACTATTGATAATTTTATGCATAAACAAATGGCAAATTTGTGCCACATAAATATGCATTAGCAATTACTTTTTCCTCGGGCAACGCTCGCCGCATGCAAATGTGTCCCTCACAGGGCCTGGTGGCTTTTGTTTTAGCTCTTGAACAGCCAAACAAAAGAGCACAATAAACAGTTTAAAAATTGCCAATCAATAGGAAATGCAAATGCAAAGGTAAATGGCAGGAAACTTGCCCAAACAAATGAAACTAAGTTAAAAAAAACCAACAAAGCCAAACAAAAATCATGCAAAGACATACAGACATAAATGGAAAGGACTCTCTCTCTTCTCCCCACTCTCTATCTACAACTCTGTTTTATTTCTTTTTGATAGAGACATGGCTAAGGTACTCTTTGCACTGCAACAGTGGAACCCACATGGAAGCACCTGAAATGTACTCATGGGCTGGGTATGTTTTAAGCTGGACCCACACTGGCAGGCAAAGGAGGCAAAAGAAGGATGTCTGCAAAAATTCATAGTGGATCCATGACTTAGCTTTTCCTGGCTGCAAATTTGCATTAAAGATCTTTAAAGAAATGCTGCATTTGGAGGAATCACTGAAAAAAGCTTCAACATCTTCTGTAAATAGTGATTTGGGATTTCGTTACTGGGGAAGCGCTCAGAAAATACCAAGCTATCTGTAACTACATACAGACATCTGTAGTGACTGCCTAATAAATGTTGTCACTTGAGAAAGTTGAACTACATGTAATTTCCTTTACCCCAGGGACAGAAAGCTTGATTTTCCCTTGTCTTATCCTTGGACTACTCAATTCCGACAGCAAGTCAAAGTTGTGTGGAAGAGGCAGGATAAAGGGAAAATATCAGAGCCAGACACTAAATTGGTATGACCACAGAAAACCAAAGCTGACAATTTTAGGAGAACTGATGATTCCTTTGAATTTTCCCCTTCTACAGGGGAGCTTTAGTGCTGCAGAGGACAGAGTGTGACACATCCAGTGATTATTATTGTCTGTAGGCAGGCTACTGCACGTGGGCAAGGGACCCAGCTCAGTGATGCAGGAGCAACACATTGTGCACAAACACATGCCAAGGCCACCTCCCTGACCCAGCCAGGAAAGCTGCTTCCTTTCCACACAACTTCTGAGGCACAAACTTTATTTTCACGACTCGGATGGGGAAATGGAAAGGCATGAGGGATAGCCAGCCGTGTGAGCTGCACCTCAATCTACAAGTGTTTATGAAGAAGACAAATGTAAAATATGCAGGCTTGCCTTCTGGTCTAAAAAACAAAAACACCCAAAAACCCCACAAACAAACAAAAAACCAAAAAAACCACCAAAACAAAACAAAAGGAACCCCAAAACAACAACAAAACAACCCCAAAAATCCCCAAAACCCAAATGCCCCAACAAACCAAACCTAAAATATGATTTAGTTCAACAGAAATTGAAGAGACTAATCATGTGCTTCAAGTGTTTCCCATATAGGGGATATCATACAGCAGGTAACCCACATACACAAATTTGTCTGATGTTACTGTCCAAGGGTTTTATTTTTAGCAAATGGGAATGTTCCTGTCAATGTAAGCATTCAGCAGCAATCCTACGTTTTTCCCACCCAATCAGCTGTCATGGAATGACAATTTCACAGAATTCATTTCCATGAATTATACTAAAAATCAACAAGCTGATAAATATAATTTTTTGCCAGTTAATTCAGCTCATTTCTTGCCTTTCACTTCCCCTGGTTTTGGCTTGGATGATTTTGTAACACCACTTTATGATAGGACTTTTGATCCTGATAGAACCTGAGAGAAGTGTTAAAGGCTACAGTGGCAGTGGTAATTTTTTTTAAATTATTTTGTTTCTAAGAGCACTCTTACACATGGTCTGGTATAGGAGAAGCTGCACCAAGCACAGGACAAGATAAACCCTCCCAAAAAGAAAGTCCTCATTTTAGGCTTTCAGCCAAGAGCACTCCCACACCAGTAACACATTTCAGCCACAAATCCACAACTTGCAATTTCTCTAAATGGTGATAAGATGATCAATTCAACATAGTACATATGTGAGATATATAGAAATGCACTCTTGCCCCCTTGCCATCAACCTTTCTTGGCTCTGCTTTTTCCCTTATCATGCACCAAGAAAAAAAAAAAAATCTTGATAATAGCACCTCCTGCTTTGGTAAGTCAAGGCTCACCCAACAACTGCATCCCATCAAAGGGAGCATCCTCAGTTAAAAACCCTCTTCCTTCTCCAGCTGGCCTTGGAGCTGCTCTTTAAACATGCCAGTGCTGTCCAGGGGCACCCACCTGCTAGCAGGCTCACTGCAAATCCCAAAGACTTCAGAAATAACATCTTGCAGAAATTTGCATGCCACTTTGTTAAGCTGAATGTGATTGAAAGACCCATGGTTATACACAAAGTTCTCCTGAGGTCATCAAGAGAGTGAAAAAAGGCATAAGCAGGTATGCTAAAGCAAGATCAAATAAATTGTTTAAATGTCACTGCAAAGGTAGTTCTCACGAATGTCTCTGTGGCCAGACTACTGCCATTAACACAGTTAGAAAGTCTGTAATAGGAAGGAAATTATTACTACATAAAATATTCCTACAAAGAGAGACTGCTGCAGAATTGAAATGAAAAGATGTAGCTCAATCTGTTAATGCCCATCCCACATGTGTGAATGTGATGAACAGTGGAGAATGAAATGCCTGTTAAATCTCTGTTAACAAGGGTATTTTAAATAGTATACATGGGTCCTTCTGTATTGGTTCCATGTCTTAACAAAATTCTATAGGGTTATCCATGTTAAACCCCAAAACTAGCAGTAGCACTATCAAAACAAGACCTCCAAAGAGCATACCAAGAGATGGCCATTTTCTACAACAGTGGGTGGAGTTGTTTTTGTGAGAAGGATGCAGCTCAAGAGAGTGAGAGAGGAATAGAGAAGAAACTATTTTTGTCAAATTCAAGCTCTCTAGCTCTCTCTCCCAATGATTTCAGCTTCTAGTCTTGTTTTCTAGCCCCCATTTTCAACAACAGTTATTGTCATTAGTGGTTAAAGAAGTTTTACTTCAAAAAAAAGACAGAAATGAGCACTCACAACTACAATCTTCATAGAAACATGCTTTTAATATCAAGGATTGCCATTTTAAAAAAAAAATAAATTAACAGCTTTTCCTTGAAATTTTTAAAGCTAAAGCTTTCTGGCAAGAATAAGTTTCTTTAAGAACTTTAATACTGTACAGAGCTGTCATTGATAGTGTCCAAATACTTATTGTGTATATTTTTATATGTTTATACTCCTGGAAAAAAGATAACTAGATGACAATACAGATGCTGACACATCTGCATGCTAGGCTTTTAGAATTTAGCCATATACCAATTCTTCACTTGATGCCATGTTATTAGATCATCACACACATGCACACACACCCCTGAGGATACTCAAAAGCAACGAATTTCAAGCATTGCAGATTAATCCTACCTCCTCCCCACTCCCAGACTAAGTATTAGCACTTCAAGATGTGTCCCCCAAATGCAGCTACAGCCCTCCTCTTTGATGCTTCATTCTTCTCCCTTCAATTCACTGCTTGCAGTTGTTTTGAATTGGGAAACATCAAAAACTGTCAGCAAGAATTTAGCGTGAATTAGTATCAGAAAATTAGTGGGTTTTTTAATTAAAGAAAATGTGATGTTTTTGTTCTCCAAATCTCCTCCTTCCTCTTCTCTCTCCACCTCAAGAATAATCAAAATGTGCTTCTGCAATCAATCTATGTCTGAAAAGTAAGCTGGATTTCTTCTCTTTCCTTCATATTCACTACCAGTAATAGCTCCATGATTAAGACTCAGCTGACAGTTCTCATGCCACTGAAGTTGAAAAAAATCCAGCTCACTCCTCCAGTAGCTGAATTGGTCCTGCAGGAAGGGGAGGGGGGAAGGAGTACGGGGAGATAAACACATCTGATCGGGAGGCATCCACAGCAGGGCAACACGCCCTGCTCAGAGCCACCAGAGCACCCATCCCAGGCAGCCACAGCCTCCCAGCAGATAACAGATTTAAGTATTCCACTCAAAATAGTAAGAAAAACTTCTGAAGGTTTCCATATGAACCCGGCAGAATTGACCAAATGCATCCATCTGTTCGCTTTCATATAAGCAATATGTATGCTGCCAGGATGGGACCTCTTCTAGGGCAGGGCCCTGGGACTTCAATTACATCTGCCACTTCCCCGCTTTACAGCAGCCTCAGCAGCAGAGCAGGAATTGCATTTTTTTTTTTTTTTAAAGCCTCAAAATAGCATCCTGAGGAAACACACAAGAAAATGACTATTTCTACATTTCCTCCCTTTTCTACCTGATGACTTTGCCTCAGTACCTAATATTAATATCAAATAGGATGTTCTGAGCTGAGAAACATGGAAGCATTTCAAGAAAGCTTTTTTAGTGTCTCATTTCCATCTCCTTAGCTCAGAAGGGACTATTTCATAAGCAAATTTGAACACCTTCAAGCAACTCATGATGAGAGTATCCCGAATCAAATTAGTTACCTCGCCTCTATTAAACTGGCAAAGCAGCAAATCCTCATCCCTCCCTGCAGTACATAATCACCAATACAACAGGCAGACCAGAACCTCCAAATATGGCTGCACCTTACATACCCCAAACCTGAATTACAGAGTACAGATTACTTTTGAAAATTTATATGGCTGAATTTTGTTTCTTTTTTAGATGCAAGCATGAAAATCTGTTTCCTTCCATGCAAAGCAGTATTTCTTACTTCAGCAACTGTGCTACATGCAACGAATCAGCACAATAAAGGCAAAGGTAAATGTTGAGTAATTCCCCAAACCTCTGGAGTAGCAGTTTTCAAAGGACTGAACTCCAAAAAACTGGAGTTGTAAGACCCCTGTTATGTTCTTTGCTTTTCTCTCTAAATATCCAGCATATCAGCAGGAATCATGCCACCACTCATCAAACCTCTACCACCACCACTGGAAACATCATCATCTTAGTTGTGGTTGGCCTAATACATATAGTGTTTATAAGAAAACAAATGCAGCAGCCAATACACAAAACCAGTGAGTATAAAACTTGAACAAATGAACTGCCTGGCTTCATACATTGCCATTCATGACCTGAGCCACACTTTTTTTTTTTTTTAAATCACTCTCACTGACACAGCTTAAATAATTCTTGGATGACCTTGAAATGTGCATGGAGGAAATCACCTCTTGCCACTTGCCCTTTGCAACCACTGATGGGAATGCTGCCCAAGGCTGAGGAACAGGGAGCTCTCAATTTGCAGACACGCAGAAAGGACTTGCTGAAAATCACTGCAACAGACTGAATGGCCTGGTAGGTTGGGCATGCTACCCTCATTGTGCCAACCTGCTTCACAAGCCTCGTCCAGCAGCTCCTGTGAGTCACAGAGCACTCCCAGGTTTTGCACTGGGAAGTGCTGCAGAGGCAGTAAAATGTCACACCCTTCTGCTTGCTGCCAGATTGTAAAGGCAACTTAACTCCATGCAAAGACCTAAAGCACAGCAAAGCAGCACGGACTAAAGAAATGCAGTAATGGGCTGGCAGCAGCTGAGGAGAAACAAGTATGGGTGAAGATGAGAAAGACAAAAATTAATTTAGAACGTGCCAAGACTGCCAGAGGGACTACCCTCACAGCTGGGAGTAACTGCTGGCTTTCTGACTGACTCACCCATCTGCTGCTGTCCACAGCTGGCAGAAACCAGCAGGACTCTCTTCTAAGTATCTGTAAGTAACAGCCCTCTGATGACCTAAGTGAGAGGGAAAGGGTGGTAGACCTCTACAACATTTTCAGCTTGATACTGTAAAATTCTCTGCTGAAAAAAATATTGAGCCCAAGTGAGCATCCAACAAAATACTGTGCTTTAAGACTTCACGATCATTCCTTATTTAGCTGTTGGAAGCCCAAGTGAAGATTCAGTCTTTGTGCATACATACTGCAGTACTCTCTCATTACATGATCAAATTCCAGTTTTTTTCCAGGAGAATATCACCCCAGAAGAGCCAGCTCTGGGAAGGAACATGAGTTGCACATTACAAAGGTGTCTGCTGGACCATGGACTCATGTGTTTTAGGTACTGGAACACGAGAATTGAAGGCAGCAGAGATTTGCAGTCCAAAAGGAGGATGGTTCTGCAGGAATCCAAAAACTTGCAGGAAGCCCTTTGTGGTCCATGTCCCACTTTCTGACCTGCTGTACCTGAACATATACTTTGCTATATTTTACACTCAACTGATGCTTTATTTTTGAGATACGAACAGCTACAATAAAGTGAAATCAACATTTTGAGAAGTCAGATCTGCCCCAGTTGCATTTAGAAGCCTATCACAGGAGTCACCCTCCCTCCACTTCAAATGGAGGCAGGGGTACCTCTGGGGACTTGCACAGGGATTTTAATTCCAAGTAAACTCTGCATTTCCTTCTCTCTGATGACTGAACAGAGGCTGAAGCAAGATTCCTCCTCTTCAGTTATCATCATGGAGAGCTCACAGAAAAGGCTGTGTGGTATTCACACTCTCTGAACAGAGAGAGACATAATTCTCTCTCCCAGGATTTTTCCTGGGGAAGGCATTGAGAAGATCAGAGAAGAAGAGAAAACAATTCTTATCTTTACTTGCTGCTCCTGTTGTTTGGCACATATAGAATGTGTTATGGAGATTGTTTATCAAGAGTGATTTGTTAATTGGATTCTATTGATGATTATTTAGATTGATTGGCCAATTAGGTCAAAACTGTGCCGTGGCTGTCTGCAGACAGTCACAGGTTTTTCTTTAGTATAGTACAGTATCTTTAATACAGTATAGTATTAGTGTAATATAGAATAGCTTAATAAAGCATTTATTCAGCCTTCTGAATCATGGAGTAAGGGCACATCGTTCCCTTCATTGGGGTTGCCCTGCCTTGATAGCTAAGGGCATACATCCACCTGGGACCAACCACTCCACTGAAAGCCAATCCTTCCACAAGTCTGCCCCCAGGCCAGTTTGGAACCTGGACTGTCACAGGGCTCTGGCCTTCCTGGTGCACAGCAGCATCACTTTGGAAGAAGGGTAGAAAATACCTTTTTTCCTCAGGGTTCCCCTAAAATAGGTGGCAAGGGCACAGCTCTGGGTAGCAGAGTTCAGACACTTTCAAGTAAACCAGCAACTCCCTAAGGCAGATAAATATGCTGAATTAAGCAGGCTTCAGTGAACTGGATTGCTGCCAGGATTTAGGATGACTGTGGCTGTACAGGTAGAATTTGACTGAACTGTTTTCTTCCCCTTCAAAAACTTCCCTCATCTGTAAAACAGAGTACCACCAAGATAGATGTTGTGAGAATCAATTAACATCCTTACAACATACAGATTACACAGTGATAAGCATCACAGAGCAGGCTATAGGAAGTTATTAATTTTCACAGCTATTGGTTATACCAATAATATTACAGAATTTCTGGTTTTAAGCTGGGGTTTGAATGTGTACAGAATATGCCTGCCACAGGGACACACAAAAAGGATTAAGAAAAATACGGAATATCTTCTCATTCTGTCAGCACTGTCATTTCAGTGGTCTGATATGTGATCATGTAATTAAAGACTGTATCATAATGCATATGCACAAAGGGGCTGAATTAAGGTTGTGCAGGCAAATCTAATTCTGGCATTTCCTACGCTTTGAGAGCCTGACTTCACAATCTTAGTGTTCATTTATCCAACAGTTTCTGTATGTAATACCATACATTATATACACGTGTTTGGAGCACCTTCCCCATTGCTGCTCACTCTGATTTTGGGAGGTATCTTTTTGTGAACACACACACATTGCAAAAGCGGGACAATACAGAGCCATGCCCACTGACCATCTCCCCTCCTAACTCATGGCATTGCTCCCTGCCATTGATTTAACCACAAGAACAATCAAATTCTTTTTTCTCATGTGCTAGTCCAGTTTGGCTTATCCTCAGGGAAAAGCACTTTTTCTCCCCTCTTACAATTTCAGTATTTTCTCTACTTCCTGAGCACAACTTTCATTCCAGCCCTTACACAGCTTGCAGAAAGAGCTCCATTAAGGCACTGTGCTGTGCTCTCTTGCTCTGGCACTGCCTGTTTTGCCTGCCAAGCTCTGGCCATGCACTGACGCTTACTTACCCAGTTCCTGCATTTTCCAGCCTGCCACTGTGTGCCCTCCCAGCCCCTGGAGCATTGATTCTAGCTGGGATCCTTGTAACACACAGGTAGTTTTGCCTGCTAAGCCCCAAGGAAGGTGCTTCAATCCCAGGCAGATGTGCTAACGCAGTCCATGTGCACCATTTCTTCCCCAATCACTGTCCATCATTCCACATCTTTGTTACTCACTGATACCTTAAACACATCTTTCAAAACAAACCCCAAAACCTCACATGATCAGCTTTAACTACCACCACACTGCTTCAGTACACACACACAGTCTGCAGTGAGAACCAGATGCTCTCAGATAAGCTTTTCCTACAGCCCCACGTGCAAAATGCACTGCTTGTTCAGGTTTTTGCATGTGTTCTCTGGTGTACAAATACTGCACTGTTACTGTGCCTCGTGAGGCAGGTGAGCATGCCCTCACTGAGGGAAAAATCACCCTGGTTTTCACTAATGATAGCCACAGTGAACTCCAGGACTGAAATAATGGGAATTTCCTCTTGCACAGTTTCATAAAAACAATATTGAGCACTCACAGACACTAAAATCACCTTGAATCTGAGCTTCCTGAGAGGCAGTTTGCAGTCTCACACAGTTAACAGTCTAGATCCTTTCCTCCTCCTCACACCAGTTTTCTCTCTCAATTTCATAGAATACAACCTACAGTTGTCCTAGAATTTCAGAAAGTGATAATTTTCTGTAGAGGTAGTTTATCTGACATTGGGCCTATAGCACAGGAGGGCACTTGTAGCTTCTAATCATCTCCTCCATCTGTTCACCATAAGCAATGTTGATCTTCAAATTACACAACCTACACAATCCTGAAGGAGTCTCTTACTTTCCGGGAGGACAATCTGCTCCTTCCCTCCCCGTTTACTGCAATCTGCAGGAGCCTTGCACTGCTGCACATACGGAGAGCAGGAACATCCCAATCCACCCCAAACGACCCCGAAAGGCTGAATCAGTCCACCAAAATGGGCAGAAGCTGCAGCTCCCCAGCAGACTCCCCCTTCCTGAAGCTACCTGTGAATCCCCTCCTTTGCAGACCCTGCAGCAGGGCTCTGACCATCAGCGTGGTCCTGAGCAACGCTGGGATTGTGTCAGTGCATTGTGGGGTCTGAAATGCTGCTCCCAGCAGCCTGTCCTGAGCCATTCTCAGGCCAAGAAATGTTGACATCTTCCTCTGATTTGTGGTCAGCGTGTGTCAGTCCACCAGGATGGTTGTCACAGCTCTCATCATGAGAGGAGGAGTGCAGGAATTTTGGATGCTGACACCAGCAGTGGCAGTACTCTCGAGCCTGGATTCGGGAAACAGATTAATTCCTCTTCCAGGCCGAGGCAGCCTGATTCTTGCTTCAGGCACGCAGCCTTGGAGCTGCCCCAGCCCAGCACCAAGGCACCCACAGCTCTCCCCACGCTCTGAAAGGTGCTGCAACAGCCAGGAGCCAGCTGGCA
The DNA here is from genome assembly GCA_013400635.1 of Hypocryptadius cinnamomeus. Classification (NCBI taxonomy): domain Eukaryota; kingdom Metazoa; phylum Chordata; class Aves; order Passeriformes; family Zosteropidae; genus Hypocryptadius; species Hypocryptadius cinnamomeus. Next base: position 51,160 of record VYZP01009649.1, read on the forward strand.
GCAGCACATTCCTTTGTCTGCCCAGGAGACAGCCCTTCCAGGCTGGAATGCAATGGGAGAGGCTTCCAGGAGAGGAAACAGCAACCACCACAGGAAGGGACGAACTCGGGAACTCTGATGCCCAACCACAGGTGCCCCATGAGCTCAGATCAAATGGGAAGCAGTTAATACAGTTAACACAGACAAAATGAAGAAAAGAATATCAGCTATCTGGCTCCCCAGAGCATCAAGTGAACCTTTTGCACAAAAGGTTTGTAGTGATAGAGGATTTTGGGATGTTTTCTTGTGGTGGAAATACTGTTTGTCCTGCTCCACCACTTCTTGCTTGTTATCATCAGCCACTGAAGGCAGGAGGATGTGGTGCTAAGTGGTATAAAAACTGCAAAATACATTGTGCTGGTTGTGCATGAATTGATATTTGGTGAGACGGGAAGAAGTGAACCCTCCACACATGTTTAAAAAAAAATCCCAAACAAAATAAAGGCCCAAGAAGTCACCCAAACACCAAAGCAGGTCGATGTGCCCTTAGCCAAAAGATGCTCCACCACACGGAGCTGAGCCAGGGAAAATGAGCCCGAGCAGGGACAGACAGACTGTCAGTGACACTTCAGAGCTGACAGGATATGGTAAGTGGCTGCCACCACTGTGGCAGCTTTATCACACACCACAAAACTGATGTGGATGTTCCTCACACAAGCCATTGCACTGCTCTTAAAGCCCCATCTCCTACACATCTGTGAATGCACAAGAACTCAGCTTTCATTGCATTTTTATCAGCTCTGTATCCCTCCTGCTTCTGGGTAAAGCTGGCAGAAGCACTACTGGTTTAAGGCCTGAAGTAAAACAAAGACATCACAATGGTTTTGCTCTAATCCTAATGTTTCTAAATTGAATCTTGGAAATTCTTGGCTAGGCACTCAAAAAAAAAATAAAATCTGGCCTTATATTACAGAAAATACCTCCAGGTATTTGAAAGTTGAAGCATAACCAACCAAGGACACCAGGCATGAATACAGAGGGATCACTAGCATTGCCTGCCCCCAGTCTGGCAGGCAAACCCAAAAATGTGGCACTACAGCTTTTCCTCTCAGTACCATTCCTTACCCACTCTACAATGTACTCTTTTCAGCTACTTCTGCCTTACAAATGGAGCCTTTATGCAGAAAAGCCTGGAAGAAACAAAACCTTCCAGACACGCTCTGGTCTTGGGCAATTTTTCTCCAGGCATGAGAAGCAGTGTGTCCTGCTGCCGTGGGAGCAGGCTGTACCCACCTACAGCCTCAGTGTTTGAAGCCTTCAATTCAATAAATGTTGTGATTGGCAAGGAGTTGGTGTTTTACTGTCCAAATGTTTATTTGTCTGCACTGTTTTTACCTATTGGCTCCACCAACTAATGTGTCTGTGGATCCTCATAGGTTAAAATTGAATTTGGTTAGCAATAGGCTTGCAGACAAGAAGCAACATCGAATATGCATGTCATTATTCTTGCTTCACATACAGAGATATTCACACATTCTATTTATATGATCAAAGGCCACTAAACCATTTCAGCAGCTACACAAAACAATTCCAAATCAAGCAAATAATTATTAACATTTCCAGATTGTCAAAATACCATTTTTTTTCTTTTTTTTTTAATACCAAAAGGGCTAAAGTTCAAAACAGGTCAGAGTGGATTTGCTTTTCTGGGGTGTTAACTTTCACAGGTAGCAATGACTGACAGCTCCTTTTGCCTTGGCAGGGAGATCTATGGGTCCAGCAGGCTTGCAAATGTGTCTTAAGCAAGGGTTTATAACAGCTTGTAACAGGAAAATAATAAGCTAGGCTAAGGCCTAAGCTAGACTAAGGCCTAAGCTAGGCTTATTGGTGAGCCTTAACTACAAAGGAGCAGGTTCCTACACAGCAATCTTTTCAGTCCTTGGCTTAGGAAGAGCTGACTGTAATTCTAAGAACAAACAGGACCTCAATAAACGCACCCCAGAATGGGAATTATCTCCAAAGGACTAGCTGAAATTTCTGATTTTAAGTTCAAAAGACAACGTGGCTTTCACAGTGCCCAGGAAAGGTGACCTAGAGATGTAGCTGTGATGGGGAACAGTCTCAACAGTCCTTCCCCTGCAGTCCCAACAATCCTGCAGGGAACACACAATATCTGTGTGTCCTGTGCTCAGCAGAGCCAAGCAGAGATTGTTCACTGCCAGGGACCATGCCTGCAACCTGCTAGCTCCAAACACACCCCACTTTAAGAGCTATATATTAAAATTAAAAAAAACTTAAAGCCCAAGTTTCAACATTCCCTGCTGACTATGCTGCAGCACTCATAAGCTTATCCTCTTTAATATTTTTAATTAATATTAATTAATGCATACAAAGTCTTCCAAGCCTAGTAAAACCATAACTTACAAACATTCCAACACTGTTAGGCAGAGACCAAGTTCCACTGCAAATGCTTGTACCTTTTCTGCTTTCAATGGCACAAAGCAGAAATAGAAAGACTCAACTGGCAAGAACTTCAGGGAGACAAAAAAGAGTTTTCCAATAGGAAAGAGTGTGGGTATTGGAGGGGAAAACAGTAGCAAGATAGAAAAAAGCTCAGAAATAAGTGTGAGAAGCTTGAATGTTGTTGTAGAAGCCAGTGGAAACCACTCAGATATGGTTAACTGTGGTGGGATGTCTCTGTGTGCCAGGGATGCTGGTGGCAATACAATTAATATTCCAGGAACAAAAGCAAAAGGAAGTGGGTTTCAGTGTGGTTTTTAACTGAGGACCCTGGGGGAAGGTATTAGTTCAAGCCTGGAACAAATCTCTAGAAATTAATGATAAATCAGACAGAGGGGTCAATGTATTATAAGGGACATATCTAAAGCCATTATTTTATAACAGCTGATGGCAATAGCTGCTCAGGAGGGAAAAAAATAAAATGCTGATTTTACAGATATTTGGATGGGGGGAATTAGCACTCTAGGGAAAAAGGGCAGAAAAGATGGCAGGATACAAAGGTCCACCAAGATTTATTGAAAACCAGAGGGGAAATGTAACCTAAGGGGAATGAACATTCAGTGCACACAAAACAGACACCACAAAACACAATAATCAGACAGAATACGAACACAGCCTCTATTAAATAAAAATAAAATCAAAATTTTAAAAAAGGCAGCTCACCAACAAGACCAAAAGCATCACTGCAGTCCAAGAGTGAAGGTGCACAGAGCAAGCAGCCCTGTGATTCCAATCACAGCTCAGCCATACTGACTAGACATTCCCCCCTGCCTCCTTCTGACTACCACTGGCTAGGTAATAGCAAGCTTAATACATCTGGATTTATGATTAAAGAGTACTTAGAGAAGATTGATTTGCCCTGCCCAACAGCAAACATGAATAGCCTGGAAAAAAGAAATAAAGGGTTAGAAATCACACAGACTTCAGAAGACATGAAAAGGGACAAAAGTACTGGCCTTAGTGGCTTTTATTTGAACAGAGTAAGTCCACCCCCAACCTTCAGATTACATACCCCTTTGTACCAGAGGCAGGATAATAAAATGCTGTGCAGAATATCTACATGAATCTTGCCCAAGAAGAAATTATTGAATGCATAAACAAACTTTTCCATCGTTCTATGCCTTGCATACTACACTCTTTAAACACATGCATCAATGCTAAAAAAACTTCAGTGGAACAGGTTAAAACACATTCATGGGGCACCATACTCTATTATTTACTTGTCAAACATCACATTCACTCAAGAGGGGCTGGCTTTCAGAGAAGTCAGATAATATTGAATGTCAGAATCCAGTTCATAATAAGTGGTATCTAAATGCAACAAGCCATTACACCACTAAACATAAAAATCTCCTATTCAGTGCTAATCAAAATACATAAAAGGTGCTAAATCTTGGCACCTGGAAGAGGAATTAATCTGTTTCCTGAATCCAGCTCGAGAGTGCTGCCACTGCCGGTATCAGCATCCAAAATTCCTGCACTCCTCCTCACACGATGGGGGCTGTGAAGCCATCCTGGTGGACTGACACACACTGACACATGCTGACCACAAATCAGAGGAAGATGTCAAGTATTCTCTACCAGCCAGCTGTCCACAAAATAAAATGCTGCTGCTCTGGTGATGGAAAGGGAGGGCTCAGCTGGTCGTTTACTGAGTGATCTTCAGCTTCCTTTGGAGAGGCAGCCGAGCAGCGCGGAGCTCTGCAATCCCCCACCTATCATGTGCTACAACAGCCAGGACTTCATCCTAAGCAGCTGTCAACTCAACATTTTCAAGAGCAACAAATTCATTAAAATTGTATAATTATGGCTGAAACTTGCTGTGATACCCAGGACATTTAATCATACGGCTCGGTTTCAAATCAACCAAGTCTCAAATACTTCAACCAGTCTTAAAAAATCCAGACTATATAGCTGGATATTTGTCAAATGCCACAAATTATTCAGATTATTAAAAAGGTCTTATCCTTAAATTACTCTTCTACTTTTGAAATGCAGATCCCATAGTAACAAAACTTCAAGAGAAAGGAATTCAGAAGAACAAAATTAAAAAGGACTACACATGGTACGATACAGATCTTTCAGGAGAGATCAGATGTTAAAAATTAAACATCATTGGGAACCAGCACTGGTAGATTAAAATCAAACTAAGAAAAAACCCCTTAAAACCCATCAACTTTCACAGGTACACAGCAGCAGAAACACTACAGGCCACAACTTAAGGCACCAATTTTACTGGAGTTAGCCAACACCACAGAACAAGCACAACTTGGATGGTGAGAAAACACAAAACAAAGTGTATGACCATTTCTTCAAAATTTGCATCCAAATTACAACTGTCCAAACAAACCTCCAGTTCCTCATGTCCTTTTTAATTTGCAACATGAACATTTCCTGCAGTCCAACAACCTGTTTTGCCCAAGCACTGAGCACTAAAATTTCCTATTAGAAAAGCCGATGGCAATTCTCATTATTTATTTCCTCTTAAACTCAAGCAGAAATCATTATGTAAAATTTCATATTTGGAAAGGATAAAATATATCTGAGACAAGTTGGGGTAAAATAAACTGGCAGTTACCTGCAGCTGCTCATGGGTGTATGAAACATTAGGAAAAATACAGGAGATGGAATTTAATGCGCAAAGCGAAGGCAAGACTGCCAAAGGTAAGTGGGAAAAGAAAATATTACACAGGGTTTGCATTTTCTCCCATCAACATCACTGTAGGGCACTGGATATATATGAGAAAAATATCTGCAATTCCACAGCACAACCAAATGTTACCACTCCCTTCTCAGTCCTGGTGTCACAATTAAGAGCACACAGCCCATACAGCTGACACAGCCTGCTGTATCCCCGTGCTCCTCGTGTGGGATTTCCCCTCTGTAGAACTGGTTGCATTATTTAGTCCCTTTCCCTCCCCTCCTTCCATAGGCAGCCTTCTCTCAAATCTTAAATAGAAGCCACCAGTTTCTCCTTGCAATCTGATTATCAATTTGCACCTCAGCAATGGAAGGCTAGAACTCTATTGTTTTGTTAATTGTTAATTTGCATCTTTGAAAGGTGTTGTGCATTTTCTTCTTTTGGCAGGTTAGGACTAATACTGTATGTTAACATATATGTGGGTGGTTTGGGTAAAAAAATGTTTTCTTTTAGAATGCAGTTTATTTTAAACCTGCTGCTTTATTTATTTTCTTTTGCTAAGTTTTCTTGGACAATCTTCTTCCAAAGCTAGTAGGGACCACTCTGCCTAAGAAAGAGTTAAAAGGATAAAGCTCCTTTTCCAATAGGTTTGTAGAAGTTTATTTAAATGTTACCCTCTAAAAAAGGAAAAAATCATAAAGGAATATTTAGTTACACTTTCTACTCATGACAAACAATCAATGAGCTCCTGTGACTCCTGGTCTCTGGACTCAGCAACCACAAACATTTTTTCATAAATAAAATTCCTTTTACTCCTGCAAAACCCCTTTCCTGTGTTAAGGAAGTATGAAATGGATTGATTCATGAACACTACAATTGCTAATTAGTTTTCAAATGCAGGAAGGTTGGAGATAGGAGCTTTTCAGAACTGCAAGCTGCAAATGAAGAGGTGGCCAGAGTCACTCCTGAGGAACAACAGGGAAGGCCTCATCTGGATGGAAGGAGGTTTTAAAATCATCCAAGCTACAAAAAGTAGGAAAACAATAGAAAAAAACAGACTTACAAATGGATTCTGAATTCTAGAATGGTTTGAGTTGGAAGGGACCTTAGAAAGACCATCTAATTAGAACTTCCCTATCATGGGCAGGGAAACCTTGCTGTGTTATAGCCCCATCCAGCCTGTCCTTGAGCACTTCCTGGAATAGGGATTAATGCTGAAGTGACAAAAGCAAGTAGAAATTCCTGCTAAAATATCAGGCAGCCACCAAGACAAACACTTGAGCTGAGACTACAGTCTATCCAAACTCAGAAAAATCAGCAACAATAAACACAGGAAGATGTAACAGGATAGAAAGTCTCAGTTTCACAGAAGTCCATGTGTCATTATCACTTTCACCTAAAGCTGGACACAGAATGGGGAGTGAGAGGAGGACTATCAGAAAATGATGTATTGTCTTTGTACACTTGTCAGTGTTTCACTTAAAGTCATGTTATTTTCTTATGCTAGGATCCACCAATGTAAACTTAATCTGCTAGCAATTTTCAACTGGGAGCTAATTTTTAAAAAAAAGTACACCAACCCATTTTGAAACAAACAAGAATGAAGCAAGCTGAAAGTCCTGACCATTGGATCTCCTGCTGAGCCACAGAATCTCACAGAGCTCAAATCTCACAGAAGATTCTGAGATCAAAAGGGGAGAGTTCATGAAATTTCTATTACTAGTCCTAAAGAGATGAATCCAAGCTCTATTGGCAAAAGTATCTCAAGTAATAGACTTCCACATTCTTTAACTCTGTGAACAGCTGCAGGTCCTGGCCAGCTCTGAGCACTTAGAAACTGCAGAATCAGGACCCAAATCAGTCGTGTTCACTCAACATTTATTTCCAATGGAATCTGGAAAGCAGGTTAAGAGGAACCACAATGCTCAATGTGTGTTAAAACCATATAAAGGAGTGGGAAAGTATTTTATTATCCACATTGGAAGACATTCTCAGTTTTACAGACTTCTCCCACCAAGCTGAGACTTGTTATAATGCCCACCAGCTATAAGTTTGTGAAAATCAAGGACATTTATGCCCATGGTATCAGACGAAATATGTGTGTCCAAAGAACAGGAAGAGAAAGTGCCTCTGGCTTTGGGGAAGCCTCTGTCATCAAATCAACCTGTTTTACGTATAAAAGTAGGCCCAAAAGTTAAAAGACTGTCTAAGTTTGAGCACTGGATAGTTGGAGGTGTGAGTAAAACATTTAACTTGGTTCTGTTAAATCACTGAAGAAAAGAAAAATAGAATAATAATCAAAGCCTTATTTTAATTTTAAGTAAATAATCAAATGTTTAGTAAATTACAGTTCCTGTAACTGGGGTTGAAATATTACAAAACTGGACAATCGTGGAACTCCTAGAACTTCCTGTTTTCATGTGGCAGGAATGACAAAAGGCTCTTCCCTGAAAATCTTTGGAGCAGACCAGAGTGAAGCCACAAACACTGGATTTAGACCTAGACTCCCCCACAGTGTCAGGATTTGACTCTCCTTCCTAGAGAGTTCCTTTCCAGTTGCCAGCTGGAGAAAACTTAAAAGACAGTGGAAGTACTGAAAGCCTTCTCCCAAGGAAAAACAAAACCAAACCAAACCAACTAGCAAAAGCTCCAAAACAGTAATACAGGCCTTTCAGTGATGAATCCACTCACATGGGCAGATCCACCTAAATCATTAGACAAAAAGGCCTGTTGACATCCCATTTTGACACTAAAGGAGGAGTAGAGAGACTTTTTAACTTGAACTTACTTGCTCATTCTTTCATGATGGCCAAACACAGAATACATAGCAAACAGTGAATTTACACAGAAACAAGCTTCATTACATAAGGAAAACCTGAGACTTGCTGAAATTTTGATACCACAAACACAGACTAGGAGACTCAAAAGCAATTTTGTTGGATGCACCCCTTAATAACTAAAATATATCTTTCCATAAAACATACTTAGAACATAATGTTCTAAAACATATCCTTGATGGTTGGGTGATCAGACATACCTTTGCTTTGGGTTTGACCTAAATTTCTCTTGTCTTATTAAAGAACCAAAACTGATAAGGTAGTGCTTCAGCAAGTTGACATGCCTCACATCCACATATTTAATTCTCTCACCTATTCTCCCCATGCCATGCCCCAAAAAGAAGAGGAAAACCTCCTCAGATGGCACTGAGCATTCCAGCTGGTGGCATTCCCTACAGGGACAGCACAGTAAAAAGCAAATACTTGCCAGAACTGGGCATGTAGGGATCCTGCAATCATCCTGTGCCAATACAATGGCTGGAGATAGACAGTGCTCTAACTCAGATATACAAGAAAATCTCTCAAATACTCCACAGATCAATTCAGCACTTCCAGTAGGCTATTGCAGTATCTGGGAAGACATTTCCTGACTCAGTGGCGAAGTACCAATAAAAGATATTAACTAATCCTGACCTGACAGGAACACTTTTCCCTTCAAACAAACAATACCAAGAATTTCAAAGACCTCTCTATTTTTTAAATTTTTTTTTCCCTTTCTCCTCTTGACTGCTCCAGACTAATAGTTCAAGTGTGTTTACTATTCTCCATGACTTACCCTCTGCCCCACTCCAGGGCAAGGACCCTGCTGTGCTCTCCCTCCCAGAGTAAATCCCAGACCTGCTCTCCACAGAGTGCAGTGCTGCCCAGGAAACAACAGCTGGACAAAAACCTCTGGGAATCCAACTCTGCCTGAGGCACCTGGGGACACCACAGAGATCACCCATTGGAAGAGCCCTGAAAGTCCTCTGAAAGATCAAATTCTGACTTCCTCCCAAAATCCAAGTAATAAGTTTCCAACAATTTCACCATACCAAGAATTTCACCAAATCAGAAAACCACCCGATTTCCATTGCTGTCCCTCAGATAAGGACTGACAATAATTCTCCAAGCACCAGAACAAAAGAATAGATGTGGCAAAGCCTGAGAGTTTCACGAGAGCTGCTTTAAGTGTATCACTGGCAGATCAGAGGCTTGACTCTGACCTCTGCAGAGCATGAGCTCTCTGGAGCAGCAACTCCCTCTCTCCCAGGCACAGTTCCTGCTATAGCAACGAGCCAATCTCCCTGGCAGTGCAGGGACAGCAGTAAATAGGGAGGCAGGGCTGAGCTTTTCTGCTCATGCACTTTTAAGTCTCGCAAGGGCACAAAAGAGTTGCAGGCTTTAAGAAGAGAAATAACTGTGCTACTCTGTCTGCAGCCCCATCAACGCTGCACTGCCTTGAAATTGATTCCACTCTTTAAAAAGTCATATTAGTACAACAGCTCTCTTTGTCCTGGCTCCCAAGCCAGGATAAGACACTTTCAAGATCTGACAGAAGGTGTCTAGAACACCAGGAGACCAGAGTGTATTTGTTTCCTACTACTTTTTATTCTGTGGAAAGCTCAGTAAAGCATTACTGTGATTACATCCCCAGTTAGAAACACTAACTTAGTTCTGCTGGCATTAGAACAGCCTGTCAAAGCCAGTGGGAGTACCTGCCAGAACATGACTTCCACCACTTCCTTTCAGCAGTGCATTGCTGTCCTGTTACTTAGTTTTCAAGCATTTTATGACATCCATGATCTATAGTTATAAGCCCATTTCTAGCCAAACTCCCCATCAGGAAATTTTCAGTTTATTCTTCTGATGCGTTCCTCTCTTGGATTCACTCTCCTGTGTCTCACTTCTAGCCTAAAAGCAGTATTGCCACTCTGATTTATTATGCCATCTCTGCTTCAGAGCGAGATGAAGGAAACCCTGTGTTCAACATGACTGCTTGTCCACAAAGTCAAGTTTTAACCCCAAAAATCCTGTGTTATTCTAGGAGTAGACTAGTGAAACATGCACTCTTTTAAATAACAACATACCCCTGACTGCTTCCTCTACTCTCCTTTTTTTCCCCATTTTTGGGGCATCTAACCCCAAATCCCTCAGCTGCTGCTTTGGTGGCACCTGCCCATTGCACACACACACCATAACAAAGGTCTCAGTGACCTTTGTGAGTCCCCTCCCTCTCCCACATCACTGAGGTTCATTCAGAACCCTAAACCTACACAGGTTTTTTTGCATATTTTCTCTCTTCAATGTCCATACCCCTCCTTCTCAGCTCCCCTTCCTCTTAAACACTTGCCCAGTTATTATATCTCCATTTATTCAACCAGGATCTATACAAATGAGTAAAACAGGAGGGAGAGGAAGTGAAAACCCCTGGAGATAAACCTCTCCCTGCCCTCTGAAGCACTTCTTTCACATCCCCACTTTCCCCACCTGGAGACTTTCTGGGGACTTGCAGGGAAGAATGTGTTTCCACTGGAGTTCATCTAAGGAACAATCAGCTTAAGCAGTTGTATTCAAATACTATTAATGTTTTCAAATCGACTTCCTATTTTCCTGCTGGAAACCCTGCCAAACACACTCTTCAACAGACACTAAAATAATTTGGATAGTTGATATGCAGTCCAAATTTTTAGTGGAAAACTGCCAGATTTGACATCTGTGAGAAAGTGGGTAATTTTTATTATCCACAGAGAGCATGCACTCGGTCCGATATTTTCTACCTCTACACATCTCTTTCTACTGGAACTGCTTTATGGTTTTACATGATCAATGGGCTGCCAGAAATTACTTAACCCCTTCATTGCTACCAGGACCCAAGACCCCACTGCCACCATTTTTACAGTGCTCATCTTATTTTGAACAGCAGGATGTTCTTATCTGTTACCTCAGATCCCTCTAACTAACAATGCAGATTATTTTCAATTTTTCTCTTTTTTTTAGGTAGTACCTTCTGATTGTTATTTGCCAAGTAAGAGAAGTAGCCTAGTCTCTTCTAAGCAAAGGGGTAATTCCCTTCTTCCTCTTGTCCCTTCTCTTGCTGGAGAGAGGGTCTCTGAGCACCTGCTGGGGGAAGCAAGGATGGGAAAATGCCTTCAGGAAAGTAGACCTTCCTGCTGAGGAGCCAGCCCAGCTCCAGCCTGGAAAGGTATTTTTGCTTAGGGCACCTTCTAATTTATTAATGGTTATAAATATTTGGTTCTGCCCCCACCCCATCTAACAGGTCAGGTCCTCCAGGACACTGAGGTGCTTGGAATTGTGGTCATTTACATGAACATGTGACCTGTGTGACTTCTCATGGCTTCTAGTCTGACTTCTTCCAAGCAACATCACTACTGGTTTAGAATGGATTTCACTACCTCATTTGCAAGCCATAGGAAAAGCAGAATATGAAAAATAAAGAAGAAATAAGATCATGTACAGACCTTTTACCATGGTAGAGGTTTTGTTTGTTTGCTTTGGTTTTGGGTGTTTGTTTTGCTTTTAATAAAACAAGAAAATGCAAGATTTCTGTTTGAATCTGCCTGCTGAGGTTCCTTTAAATAAATGAAAACAAATAGTCCCCAGCTGTCTGGGCTGCACTAAAGCAGCTCATGCTCTGAGTGATTTGTAATGCTGAGATGGTTTACCTCATTTACTACAAAGATTATCAAAGTTCACTTTGTAAGTGCACATGTATATTTTATTTCTCAAAGATTACCAGTTTTCTTCATATCCCCACCTCATCCTGCTGGGAACAGGTGGCAAAACTCCTGGCACCAAAGCAATCTCAAAACCTACACTAAACAGGGATAATTTGTTGTTGCTGTCTTAATGATCAAAAAGGAAGATCCTCCCGGCAGCTCTTTTTTTTTTTTTCCTTTCCTTTTTTATTTAAATGTTGTATTTGAGGCCAAATCCAAAGCTAGTGAGTGAGAACTCCTGTGCTGTTCCTGGATTTTTACTGGACAAATACCAGTGGCTGGGTCACAGTGGCTCTGGAGCACAGATCCAACCAGTACTCAGTGATTCCAACAAACCTGAGCACCAGACAGAGCTAATGGAGAGATCTTTTGATCTTTGGCACTTTTTCTGTCTCAGAAATGAGCAGAATGCTGTAAAATTAAGAACCAAGTGGCAACTGAGAAACATCCTATTGCTGCACTTCTAGAAGACTTAAGACACAAATGCATTTATTTTGTGATTCCTCACCCACACTTTTAAAAAAACCAAAAAAAACCCCAAAAAACCCCAAAGACTTCTTGCTGTATTATGTCTAATTTGCCTAATGCCTGAAAGAGGGCAAGCTTAGATGAGAAGTTAGGAACAAATTCTTGACTCAGATGTTGGTACTGGAGCAGACTGCCCAGAGAGGCTGTGGCTGCCCCATCCCTGAAAATGTTCAGGGCCAGGTTGGATGGGCTCTGAGCCACCAGGTCTGGTGGAAGAGGTCCCTGTCCATGGCAGGGGGGTTGGAACAAGATGATCTTTAAGGTCCTTTCCAGCCCAAACAATTCCATGATTCTAATGCAGACTGTTCAAAAACAGGGTCAAGGAGCTTTCATTTGCATTTATCTCACTGTCCTAATGCTGTCCTAAAAGGAGTCATTTTTCATGTTTCATACCTAGATTCATCCAAGGATCTCACAGGACTCGAGTGCCAGTGAACTAAAGCTCTGCTTCTGCAGATGGAAAGCTCTACTGCAAATCATTGCAGCCTTTAATTGCTGTGTTGCCAAATGCCTTAAACTAAAATCCAGACCTGATAGATGGGAGTCTCCTTCTGACTTGGGTGGAGTATGGATCAGGCTGTAAATTCCCAGCAAATTGCAAGATCAATATCACCAATATCAATTTTTCAGATTGGTAAATGGAGCAGCAAATAAATCCCATGGTGACAGTAGAGCAGAAGGGTCACTAGGAGCACAGGACCTGGTCTCCTGGACTCCTGCTTGACTGAAAGAGCTCTGGGAGCTGCTGCTGAGCTCCTTGCTTCAGAAATGCCACTGAGAGAAGGACACATCCCCATTAAGTGCTGTGGGCTCACACTTCTTGCACTGGAGACTTCCAGAGAACCTGGCACATGCAATTTTTAGGCCAAGTAGCAATATATTTGGCAACGGCAGGGCCTGGAGATAATTTATGCCTCAGCAACTACAGCACTTGACAAAATTAATAAGGAATATGAAGACTGCCTTCAATCTTCATATTGCCTTCTTCTTCTCCTGCAAGGAGAATGAAGAAATAAATTCTGGGATGGAAACTGAGCTCTAATCCCTATGTTGTTCCTCTACTTGGTATTTCAGGAGAAAGGGACCTGAAAGGACCACTGACTTCTTTTTTCTGATGGCTTAGTAGTTTCCTACTGCACAAAACTATCCAGCGATGTATCAATCAGAAATCCTAAAAGGTTTCCACCAACAGAGCCTTTTCCTTAAATCCATAAAAGAACATCTACAAGATGTACAAGAACATCTATCAAAAACCAAAGTTATTTTCTTGGCAAACTTGCAGACCTTCTATATTAGCAGCTTTAGGATGTGGGCACAGCGTCACGAGCAAGAGCTGCCAGGGTGGAGTGCAGCATGAGGCAGCTGACAGCAGCAAAGCCCTCTGAATTCCCTACTGCTCCTTCCTCAGGGCAGTCCCAGGATAGCTCTGAAACATTTCTTTACTTTGGAATTAATAGTGTTCAGCTGCTGCCAGAAGGGAGATGCCAAAACGCCACGCTCTTCATGGACACTCCATAATACCTAAATACAGAGTTGATGGGTTTTCTAAAATCATAAGGCTTCAAGGTAGTTTTGAATTTCAAGGAAGAGTTTGTTTTTAGGACTTTTTTTAATCTCTAGGAACCAGAAGAAATGCCAGAAGAAAATATGCAAACAGCCAGAGTTTGTGAAAAATTTGGGGTTTGTGATGAGAGTAACTTACATCTAATTATGAACCCCCTCTTTTTAAAGTATCTATATATTAAAAAAACTGGTAAACAATATGATATAGGATTAAAGTGAAATTATTCCAAAAGGTTTTTATTGCAGAATTATTCCTTTACTCCTAAAAAAAAGCAAATAATTAAGAACAAAGGAACATTAGTCTTGCACAGCTGGTATTTCCTTAGCTCCTGTGTAGTTATACAGATTACATCTTCATACTGTAACAAAATCTTTCACTACATCATCACCTCCTTCTACATATCTAAGTAGTATTTCCCCATGAACATCTCCACACGTGCATTCTTATAATCTCATGTGTTTGTATTAACTTTGTCTTTATAACAGTCGAGTGTACACAAGCATGAGGGTTTCAATATATCTCAAATAAACATATTTGTGCATATTTGTACACACACATACTGTGCATGGATGAACTTCAGTTGTATGAGCAACAAAATGATACACAATAATTAGCTCTGAGCTCCATTACCTTCAAGGGTACTTCACATGATCTGTATTTTTGTACTTTAAACAATACTTTTTAAATTACTTTACCAGATACCATCACACTCGTACTACAGCCATAATGGAAAAGAACAGTAAGCATGATAAATACATCAGCTAATGGGTAATAGGCTGTACAGCTCTGCAGAAAGATTATTACAGGCACAATGCCACAGATTTATTTATGGCTTAGAGCAGTGCCTGTCATAAACATACATAGTTTTAGAAGGTGGAGTCATCTGACCCAATCTGGCAGAGCTTTCACATGGGAATGGCCAGGACTCCACATTACCCATGAATTAATGCTTTTATTGGCAAAAAGTGTCTCCTATGTAGATTCCTGAATGAGAACAATGTGAAGCAGTTTCCAGGGATTCACATAAACTCTCTTTCCTTTGGAAAAACTGGCTGAGTAACAAAGTCACTTCTTTTTAGAGTTCTGCTTCATTTCTTCAGTCTGTCCAACCATGCAAGCCTGCACATTGCTGAAGTGGCCAAATGAGCCCAAAGAGCCTCAGAATTCAGGGCTGACACATAGCTGTTTAATACTGAGCTTCTAGAACAGCTCAGCAGAGCAAGGTAACTCACGTGTGCATCACAACAGCACGGAAAATGTAAATACAGAGACACACATTGCCTCTGTATGCAGGCATTAGCGACGCTGCTCCGGGTCTGAGGTGCAGCATGCTCCTTCCCAATGAACCACGAACAAAGGAAGGAGGAAAAGCTCACTGGCAGCTCAGCTCTCCCCAGCAGTGGCTGCCCCATTCAGCTCACACATCCCTCAGCAGCAGCTCTGCCTGCCCTGAGCCTCTGGGAATCCCCAGGTCAGGTTTTGAGCACTCACTGTTCCCTGCTGCACCTCCTGAGACCACCGAGCCCGGGCACATCGTGGTACATGCACCAAGAAGGGTTTGATTAAATGTGCATTTAAAAAGCGTTACTATACTCTGCTGACATCATGTTTCTGAAGTTTGAGGGTTGGGTTCAGACTTTATCCTTTCAGCTGGCCATATGATGACAGGGACAAGTAAGTAACACCTCTTCCTGAGGGTGCTAAACCAGAGCACTTCCAATGCCATGAAGATTTCGGCTCCAGTCCCACCACAAAGCCATAAAACACATGATGGAAGCACACAACTACCTCAGAGTTCATAAAAGCAGTCTTGCCCTACACTTACCACAGCAAAAGTCATCCTTCTCATCCCCTGCTCTCCTCATTTCCTCCCAACCCAATGCCATTTTACTTTTTTCTTTTCAATTCTGCACAGCCAGGCTGACTCGTCTCTCAAGGCAGCACCACCCTCCAACACCTAATAACTATTTTCAGAAATGAACACTGAGTATTCTTCATAGCCCTGCTCGTAACCAAAAACACTCTATAAGGCTTCAAAGGCCTTCTATATTATCCTTCAAAACTCCTTTTAAAATTCTCCTCCACTGAAATGGCTAAAGAAAAACTGACAACTTGGACTATTAACATAATAAAAACTCTAAATCATGCTGAAGACTATTGCACCATTCTTTCCTTATTTTACTCATTTGTTTGACCTAGATAATTTTTTTAAGAAGCATTAGGCAAAATCAACTGAAAGCTACTTGAATCTTGTAAAGTAATTAATCAGAAATGTGCATTTTGATGGAACATACACAACTATTACAACAATGACCTGCCAAAGGAAAACTGATTTTTCCCATGCCCAGTTCAAATCCATACCTTGTCATGTTGCATGAAATGAGAGTGGCTTCACCTGCAAAGTTGTGGCCTCACAACTCCACTGACATAACCAAGCAATGCCCAAAGATTTCCTCCAAATCAAAACTACACATCCTGAGGTTTAATCCCTGTCTCTGTTCTGGGCTCTGCTCTCAGCCTTGATGCACAAGGGGAGGTTTTTTGTTGCTCAGGTTAAGCCACAGCTGAGCCACGCACTCCCCACAGAGCCCCAAAGGCCTCAGCTTTGTCATTTATCCACTGGGGACAGGTCCTGCCTGGCTCCTCAGCTCCCAAAGGCAGCTCAGGAGGCATTCCCCCGGGGGTGGGAAAGCCAACCCCACCTCCCATGGCACAACGATTTAAGTCCTCCTGCTGCCAACTCCCATGAGCAGCAAGGCAGTGAAAACAAAGTGTCATTTTTGCCTAAAGTACAGGAGTATTTTGTATTATCCTCCCCTGTGGTTACTGAGCCAAACAGGCATTAAACA
The DNA here is from genome assembly GCA_013400635.1 of Hypocryptadius cinnamomeus. NCBI lineage: Eukaryota > Metazoa > Chordata > Aves > Passeriformes > Zosteropidae > Hypocryptadius > Hypocryptadius cinnamomeus. The sequence continues at coordinate 67,794 of VYZP01009649.1, forward strand.
AAAAAGAAATTATTTTTACTCTTGTTCTGTTTCCATGCGATGAAAATAATACATAATATTGGCTTGGCCTTAGAAATACTTCTTTTATGAAATACATTCCATTTGTACTGACTTTGTGGAAGGTGCGTGGGTGTGTCAGAAAGAAGAATTTAGTCCCAAACCCTTACATTTCCCTGTATACTTAACACAGAAACAATGCAAGCCTTGTTTGTTTAAAGGAACAATCCAGGTACTGACAGTTTGTAGAACAACACGAACACCTGAACCCCAGGATCTCAAAATCTGGGCGAGCCAATTCCATCTTGCTCACTTTGGAGCTGCTTCAGCAAAGCACACAACTGAAATGGGACACAAAGCCCTGCTGAAGTACCTTTCAGTGCTACCACAGCAAAATGAGTCCAGTAAAATAAAGTTATCTCGTGCAGCGGGTTGGGACATCCATTAATTCACACATTTCCTTGGAAGTCTGAGCAAAGCAGACCTCTGAGTTTGGATGTTTGTGGCCAGGGCACCATTATGCCTCAGCGCCTTGCTAATCTCTCCCAGTTCTCCTTTCTTCCAGACTCCACAGCACCTTTGTTTCCTTCCATTTATCCTCCTCCCTCCCTCCCTCCCTTCCCCTCACTCTCTCCTGGTGGCCATTAACTACACTGACAGTTTGACAGGCTGAAATAAGGAAATAAAACACTTAAACATTGTTTCCCGATGTATGCATTCATCTTCTGTGCCAAACACAGATATTGAGGAGATACTTCACTCCTCCTGTCAGCTCACTGAATTATAGCCCAGCTCTCACAGCAACTCAACTCTCCAGTCCAGCACATTCAACTCGATCTCTCTGCCATCAGAAGGCCACACAAAGGCCATTGCCATCTCTTTACCAGGAGCTTCTTATGTTTATACCCTTCAGTACCACATTTTCATATGCCTAGGGTTGAATTTCTGTTAAGAACAGAATCTCGTGCTTCTTCTGCTGAAAACGCTCACATTATCATGACAGCTCCACTGCTTGCTTGGATTACAACGAACCTACTTCAGGAATAAAATAAACTATATTGCATTAAACTTTGTGTCATTCTCATTACCCATTACAGCAGCTGAGCAAACCAAAACCCAGCTTCGCTTTGACCAGGTTTATTAGGCTTTTTTTATTTAAGCATTTTCTCCTGGTTGACAGGAAGCATGCTGCTGGAGACTAGAGGCATCCCACCCTTTTTATAAAAACCACTGCTCCCAGCGTCAGCTTGCAGGAGCCAATGCTGAGCAGCTCCCCAGGGGAAAGTTGCAGTGATACTGTCACTGCTCATTACCTCCAGTGGGTGTTGCTGTGAACAAGCCTATGGGAAAAATCCAGGGAGAAAAAAACCAAAGTATTACAGACACTCATAAACATGTCCCATGTCTGGGAAGTCTGGCTGTTCCACACAACCAAGAAAGAAAAGCTTGGTGAAAAAACTATATAATTGTACTTCCTTGCCATCTACCACCACTTTCCACTTAGATAAACATAAGCATTTTGTGTGTTATCTGCTGTGCTGGTGTAAGGCAGCAATGGAGCAAAACCAGCTTTTTGTAATTCTGGCAGCTCCTGAGGTCTACATGGAGCAGCACAGCACTGTGACTGCAGCTTCTAGGGATGCCTGAGGGCCAAAATCCATCACAGAGCAGCCCAACTTTCCATTTCACCCTTCCCCCTCACTGAGGAGCTGTGACAAGCAGGGCACAGGGAACCCAGAGGCTCTCACAGCCTTACAAGAGGGAATGTCACATTACAAACACAAACACACCAGTGGCTCAGAAAACATTGTCACTTTTCCCCCTGACCAATGGGAAGGTTGGCTCAGGTTTCAGTTCCCAGGTGGGAATGTAGCAGAAGTAGCTTGGAACATTTTGGACCTCTGAAATAAATTTAAAAAGCCCCTCTTTACAGTCCCAGGGTGGCGTGAATCCCAGCAGAACTTTGCTCTCTTCCTCATCTCCTGCTTTCTCATGATTTCAGGGATCTCTAACCATGAGCCACAGACACAGCCTTTGAAGTAACTGTGTCATTCATCAACACATGGATTGAAGTGGAGGTAGGATGAGAAAAAAACCAAACAACACAACAATATCCATAAAGTAAAATCAGTGTGACACTGTTGAGATTTCATTCTCTCGGTAAACATTTTTTTCTAAGAGTTGCTATTAAACAACAGAAAATACTACAATTCAATCACCCTAAAGAGCAAGCAGAGCCTAAGTGGAAAAGTAAAAACTGTGTTCATCTAGAGGCAGTAAAGGCTTAGCTACTGCTTTTCCATCTCGACTGTCCAAGAGTACTTCAGCCTGTTCCACCCATTCCTTTTGTCATCCTCCAAAGAGCATTAATAAAAGCAGCAGCCTGCTAGGTGCTATTACTCACTGAGAGGGTTTGAATGTCACAAATGAAAATGAAAGAAATCATCAACAAAGCAAGAGGAAACACAAGTTCCTTACTATTTCCTCCACACCAGCATATAGGAGAGTCTGTCAGCCAAACCTATCATTAACTCTTTACTGGCAATCTGCAAAGAACTGCCTACAAACATCCAAGATCCACTCGGGTTTCATCAATGGCAATTATAAAGAGCTCTCAGCACACTGTTGGAAGGCACCAGTCTTTTCCCACTGCCAGAGAAAAGTATCCCAGGATCACAGAATGACCACAGATGATCTTTGAAGAGACCTGAAAGACCACCTCGTTCCAGCCCCTGCTCCATGGGACACCTTCCACTAGAGCAAGTTGCTCCCTGGGGATCCCACCCACACGAAACCAGTGCAAATCCCCTGATATTTGCCAAGGAGATATTTCCACCAGGAAAGCAGACTGTGGCTCAGGGCTATGTCATGGGTGGGTGATGCTGGAAAATAAGGGTTCTTTACAAGAAAAAAAAGTCTCAGAACCATAAATTATTGCCCATTCCATCCTCCAAGTAGCACAAAGCTAAACAAAATTCAGCTTGACTACACTTCCATAGTGCCTCAGTGAAACTGGCACTTGTGTGCCTTTTGCTTTCCATTCCCTTTAAGGGTCCAAATGCCTAATATAAACCCACCATGATGTACCAAAATCTGAGTTTGCATCGCTCACAGTTTTTAGAAGAGATCCATTTCATTTTCACTTCTAGTTGTGCTCTCACATCAGAACAAACAAAATAAAATGTTCAAAAGTAACTCAAACCATGAAAAATGCCTGCTTAAGATTTGATTAGGAGAATTATAAGTAAACTTTTCAGCAACAATTCATTTTGACAAACATTAAATTCAGAAAGGACCATTCCTCAGAACAAGTAATGCCAAAAACATCAGTATTCTCACTCCTGCAAAAATGCTCTGCTTGTATTATCAATGCCAAATGGGTTTTCAAAGGCAGAATGGTAAGTGAAATGAAACTGGGCTTGACAGTCCCTGGTGAAATCAACGTTACTTTTCATAGCAAAATCAACAATTTGCAGTATTAATTACAACCACCATCATCCCCAAAAAACCTGGAAGGACAAAATCCATACAGCTGGAGGGGGTGGGGGAAAAAAAAAATCAAAATTCAGTCCCAGAAAAAAAAGTCTCTGAAACTGCAGGAACTTAACAAGCATATAAATTTCTTTCACTTATTCCTTAGGACTTCACTCACTGCTTTAATTTCCTCTTATCATGGCTTACCCCTGCTGCTTCTCTCCTCCTCTTTTTCTTCCACTTCTTTTTATCACAAGGCTGTACTGGTCAGGATTAGGAAAAATAAGGTAGAATAGAACCAGTTAGCTTCTTCCTTCTCTCTTCACACAATGGAACTTTTGGATGCAGGGAAGAAGCAAACCTCTTCCCAGGTGAGGCCACTGAGCTCTCTGAGACCCTGGAGGTCACAGCAAGCAGCAGCAGTGTCCTCCTGCTGCTGGACATCCTGAGCACACCCCAGCTCTGCACACTGTGCAGCTGCAGAGAGCTACACCCTTCAGAACTGGCTGTAAGATGGACAAAAACCCAGAGACACAAAAATGTGCGTGGACAAAATAAAGCCTCTTGCTCAGAAGGCTGTTTTATATGTTTACAAGTATTTAAATTAACATGGCTGATGGAGTAATGAGAGCCAGGTAAAAGATGGCACTTTCCTCTGATGCTAGGATAATTAAAAGGGCAAGGTATTAACTAGCTTTGGAAAGAAAAAAGTTATCTTGGTTGTTCTGGGGATTATGGTACTGTCTTGATCCTACCTTCACTAATCACTGCATTTAGTCATTAGACACTTTGCCCATTCCCTGGAATCCACATCTGCTGATTACTGTTTGCTGATCTACTCTACAGACAGGATTGAAACACAGGGGTAGTGCTAAAATGCCCTTTAGAAAGGCCAGATAATGCCATTTCTGGTTTGTGCTACAGGAAAAAAAATTCCTTCAGAGATACTGGTGTCAGCTACGTCCTCATCATCTTTTTACTAATGTGCTCCTCATGCACAGTGGAATCCTGCAGATCAAATCTTTTATTCATCAGTCAAATAAGTATTTACTACTTTTTAAAAAATACCTGAGGGGAAAAAAAAAACCAAAAACAGGCATAACACCACCACCTCCACCCCCTCCCAAAAATAATTCTGAATTAAACATTATGTGATGGTTACAAATGCTGGCACAATGGACAGAAAGCACAAGTCACAGAATGATTATTGATGAAGCAAATAATATTAGTATACATCCATCCAGTTAATGCATACCTTATTAGCATACATTTATCTGAGCTGAAAAACCATGTAAACATGCTATATTTTATGCAAATCACAAGCAGATCTCAAAGCTTCTGGGAAATTGTCATTACAGCCTTCGGTACTGCAAGATGTAGGTACTGCCTTTCCATAGTTACTGTATGCAATAATGCTTACAAAAGTAAGCTGTTGGAGTAAATGAACTTACAGAAGTGATGTACCTCACCCACAGCACATAAAAGAAATAGGGTGACAGGCCCTTGTGCTATAAATTCATCAGTGCTTATATATTCTATATAATGTAGCTGGTAGCAACACTATCATTTGTGTCCTGTAGTCCTCTGCAAACAATCCAATTTATAAAGTGCCTATTGTGTCTATACACAGAAAACTATCATAAATCCTGGACACTAAAGAGTGCCAGCAGAGGAAAGCCAACTTCCCCACAATGTTTTGCACATTACATTTGGTGTGCTTTTAAAGAAAAGGCAGTCACAAGGGAAGGGACCTCAGAATTCAGCTGTTTACTCATGGTGGAGACTGATGCCACCAGCAAATCCGTAAGGAATTTTATCTTTCCTCACAATGAAAAGATATTAAACTAATCTGGAAGCATGGCACCCATCCATAAATTTTGCCATTTTTAACATTGAGCTTCTTTATTAATTACAGAAGAACTAACAGTGGGGGAAATACCCCACACTAGGGAGAACCTCATTGCATACAACTCCTCTCCTGCCTTTTGCCCTACTGACAGCCAAGGTAGGTCAGTGATAAATATGTCCTCATCCTTATCTGCCACCCTGAATTAACAATTTTGAGGAAAAGCCTCTCAGGAAGCCAGGTGACTGCAAACATGCAGATCTGTCCTGATGCTGCCTGCAGCACCTGGATGCTGCTATGCACAGCCAGCTCCTGCTCCCACCAAATTCACACACATTGGCTGCCTCTGCTTCCATTTCACTTGAGACACCCAGGAGCCATCGAGTCATCCCAGTTTTAGAGTAAAACATGTAAAATACAAGTGATTGGAACTGATCCCACACTGATCTAACCATCAGGACCTTGGAAAGCTGGTCTTCCTGGGGGATTGTTCCCAGAGAAGCAATGGTCTGGAGGGAATAGTGGCCAGAAGGAAACGCCCTGGGCACCCAGCAGCAGCACACCTGCCATTGCGGGGGCTGCAGCGACAAGATCTCCATCTCCACAACAGATGATCCCTGCTCTCTCCTCATACACCATCTTAGTACTTCCTAAGGGCCTGGCTCCACTCCTCTGAGCAGCTCAGGTCTAATGTGAGCACCAGTGCAAACTCCAATTCACGGCTGGACACAGATGCTTCCTGTTCCAAGACTTCCTGCAGAAAGCTGCCCATCCATTCCCATGGCTCACTCAGCCATCACATCTTCTTCAAAGAGGAGCGCTCATCAGGACAAGCTCTCTCTCATGAGATTTTAAATATTCTCTCTGTGTTTCCAGGGCAGGGACATTGCAAGCCATATTGTTATTGCCTCATGTTGTGTGACAGCTGCTCTCTTGGCCTGCACACAGGGGACTGCACCAGGGACCTCGAACCGAGCATGAGCAAATGCAGCTCAGAGCAAGAGAGCAGAGAATCTTTGCTAACTAATGCTAACGAAGATTTCTATGTCAGCTCAAGAAACAATATTGTTACTTTATTTTTTATATGAAAAATAAAGATGTATTCTGCTCACTAGACCAAGTAGTGCCTTCAGTACCCTAACAGCAGAGAGAACCCAAAAGCTCAGAAGTGTAAGATATCAGGAATATTGCAGTCTACCCCTAAAATACAGTATTCATCAACATAAACCTAATTTTATTAGTGCTTTGTATCTATACATGTATCAAAGGGGGCAGGGAAAAGAGTCTTCTTTATTATTACCAAAGAAGAAATATGTCACATGTTCGACTGTACTTTGGTTGATGTGGCAACATCAAATCTAATACAGCCCAAGGTGCCCATTGTGTCAATGATAAAACTGGTATACAGGATACATTGATTTTTTTTATCTGTATAGAACAGAAAAGGTGTCTTAGTAATAAAATCTCTATTTAAAATATTATTTGTCAAGCAGTTATTACAGCATTAATTTCAATATGCTTCCCTTCATCAATACAAAATAAGTTCATTCTGTTACTCTACTCTTTTTCCAGCTGACTGATAAGAAAAGAGTACCTCCCCTTTAGTAATGCCTTTACAATTAATGCCTTTAGTCTTTGAGTGGCACAAAGCTGTCTCACCCCAGCAAACCCAAGGAGGAAAAATTCTGACTCACAGATTTTGAGTTAGTCCCTGCTTTTCTCTCCCTGACAAGAAAAACATTTCCTGCAGTTCTGAGCAAATGCAGTTTAATGTCCACTAGTATTGATGGGTTCCAGGAGGAAAAAAAAAATATTTGGTAGCACTGTTTCCTCAGAAAAACAGCAGCAATCACTATCAGGGCCACAGTTCTGACCACAGTTCTCTCACACAAGCCATCTGCATGGCTCACAAGGAAGAAACAGGCCCAGAAAAAACACAATACAACATCCAAATCCTGAATTCCCTTCTCAAGTGACTGAAAAATATTTTCCCAATATGTTTGGTTGTTGCCCTTTGGGTCATTAACCTGTAATTTGGGGAAGAAAGACTCTGTCATATACCATCCTTAAAATACCACTGCTTCCATGAAACCCCAGAGCTGCTTTCTAAATTCTGTGCTCTCTGACTCCTCACTCTCAGCTGTTCTTCTTGCACTGATATCACCAGTTGTCTTAACTGAGAAATCCAATTATCATCACACTTCTGAAAATAAAGTTTAATCATAGGCAAGTGTGATGATTCTATAAATTTTGATGATTATCAGAGTGAACTATAGCATAACCAATATGAAAATAAAATAACCAAGATGAAAATTCTCATAGGGCAGGGCCCAGATCTTTGAAGTTGGTGAAAAGATTCTCATTGATGTTAAAAGTCTTTGGACTTTAATTAGACACAATGACTTAAAGTAATTACTGCATTTCAAATAAATATTTTATCATTGTTGTTACAAGTTCTATTAGCAATAACAATTAGAGTGCATTAAAGATTCTTTGAATAAAGGTACTAAAGGCAAGTAACAAGCATAATCTTAGCAATAATGTAACATGTTAGTCTGCCATCACAATATTCTGTCAGTAATCTTTTGCAACACTAGAAAGTTGTCCCAGTTATTTACATAATATTTTCCTACTCATATTTTTATATCAGAAAAATTGCAGTAGCAAAGAAGTCAATAAAATATTTAAAGTCTAAAGAGTTCTCTCTTTGTTTTAAAAACAAGACTGCTGAGCTAGAATAGCAGCTTTATTTTTATTTATTTGCTTATTTTTGCAGTCTGACATTGTGCTCCCATGTCGCTATTGAAAAATTCTCCAGCTAAGGAAATTCAGTGGAGATTTACTTCCACTTTATTTACTCCTTGACTCATAACTGTCAATGAAGAAAACCCAAACACCACCATATCCAAAGGAAGGATCTGCCTTCTTATCCACCCCATTTTAGTTAATGAGAAAAGGTAACTGTGACTCTACTGAGAGTAAATAATAAACTGTTGCAGATGGTAGGACTACTAGTGCATGGTCTCCTAGCCATTACTTAGGCTGTTTAGTAGGTAATACATTATCTTTGGTTTTCTTTCTTTTCTTTCTCCAGGGCACAGCCATGTAGTTCTGCTCCTCATTATTCTTTAAGCTGTAAATTGAAGTATAAACTCATTGCCTCTGCAGGGGTTGCAGGTGAGTAACATGCAATGAGATTTACTCAAATTTTTTTTTTTTTTCCTGAAGAATCCTGTACTTTTAAAAGATTCTCCTCCCCCAAAATCATCCTCCCTAACTCCAGACTGTTGGGACCTGCTCTGCAACCCCTCTGGTTTGCCCAGAAATATCACTTGCTGCACCCAAGGCACCCACACCTGGGTGGTCCCCAAAACGATGTGGGGCCACTGGAGGATCTCCTAATCCAAGTGAGGGTGCTCCTGGGCAGGGGTGGGACAGCAGCCAGGCAGCTCCAGGCACTGCCTGAATTCATTCCCTGTGCTTTTATTGGCAGCTGCTCCACGGCTGCCTGCAGCTCCCCAGTTACAGGGAGCAAGGAGACCTCAGCAGCTAACGAGGGAGGCATGTCCTTTTCTGCTTACAGGAGTTGCAAATACCTCAAAAAAACCAAAACTGATCCTTTTATTGCTAAGGAGGTGCTGACTCCACCTTAAGCTTCCAGTTCCACTTCTTTGCTTGGTCTTACTATTCAATAAATTTTTGTGGGCAGCCAGTGCAGACCCATATTAAAATATATAGTATGGAAGTACAGCATTTGGATAAAACAGGGTTTTATCCTGTCTGGTGGCTTGGGGCGGACTTGCAGCCCCTCACCTGATCTTTCCACACCCAAGAAGAAAGAAGAAGCAGAAAAGAAGGCTGAGAGGAAAGAAGCTGAGCACTAAGGGCTGCTCATTTCCTCGTGGGCTGGCAGAACACAAGAGGGAAGAGATCCCAATGCAGCTAAGCAGCTATGGAGACAGATGTAACCTATTAATTAATACAACCAAAAGTGAACCAGAGAGAAAAGGATGCAAGAAACCTCTGTGGAAGACAGCTAATGACTTGGAGGAGAGGACACCACCTTTGATACCACAAGAGACTTTGGGAAGGAACCAAAACCTCTGACCTACAACCACTGAAATGAGTCAAACAATCCTGATGAGTCCATTTAAAAAGACCCCCACAGTGAACACTACTGTATGAATGTGCTGCTTTGGAAAATTAAATTTACAGTAAAAATATTTAAAACAGCAGTACTCTTGTTTGCTTTAAAAAAATAATCAGGCCAGCATTAATAGCAATTTTGATATTCATTCAAGCAAGTACTAAGACTGCAACTAAATATACTGAATAAATGTTATAAAGGCTGCAAAGCATCAATGTCAGCCAATTGGCATTAGGAAACACTCTTGTTAAAATGTAACTGATAGCAAATGACTTACCCTGTTATATTGTCAAGCTTTAATAGTCTGCTCTATTTAGTCAAGCTGATACAGTATGCCTGGGAGAGCCTTATGTTTGGTAAATATTAGTCCTTCAGTGGATTCACTGGATTACCTGTATTTTATTATTCAGCACAGCCCAGCTGTACTGCATTTGGCTGAAAATTGACATGGCTAGCAAGGAAGAGACATGTAGCAATGCTGACTTCTTACCTAATATTTCCTTGCTTGGATTTACACAAAGAAGAAAACAGCTGCAGGCCATATCAGCTGGACATATTACTGTGAGCAACCAAGAACTCACTTATATCACAAAAACTCAACATAGCTTAGTCTCAAATTACATTCTCATAATCAACTGAATTCACAGTGCTAAGACTTTCTTAAAAGACTTCCAAATAATTAAATCACATTCTTGCCTGGGCTAAGATGTTCAAATTTAGGAACTAATTCCAAAGTTAATTTCCAATTTTAACCAAATGTATCATAGCTGCACTTCTTAAACTCTGCATAATTGGTGATTTCATATGTAAATCCAATCAATCAATAAGCCCTGTGAAGCCCTATATATGTATATACAAGTATATGACTTAAATCTAAATCAGAACTCACTGAGATTTCTGATATTTATAATGTATATTTATAATCTCAACCTGTTAATCATTAGACATTTATTCACAGAATTTCACAATGAAATGTATTATTGGCTATGTTAATATAACAGCGGTATTTTCTTCTTAGGAGTTTAACATGCATAAAAAACGAATTTATTACAAAAAAATTATGGTTTTTAAACATTGCACTTCACAGCACCCAATACAAGGACAAATATAATACTTCAGGTCATGTATGTAGTCAGACAGGCACTTTAGAAATGCAAGGGATAAGATTTTGAAACAAATCAAGAACTTAACTTGAAGAAGCATGAGTTGAATCTGATTTTCAGAGAGTGCTGAGTATCCCTCTGAAACACAATTTCAGTTCATGAGCTTTCTTCCCACCACCATCTTAATGTATAGACAAATGGTTTTCCAAACCTGTTTGGACCTTGAAATAGAGCAGGACTTGCTGAGTCCCCAGCAGAAGAATCATGGCTGAACAGATATCACAGCATTGAAATTACAGCCTTTTTGTCATGATATATCAATAACCTTTCATGCAAGAAACATAGATCAAGTGAAACATTAGCTAAATGAAATAACACATACACCCAGAACACTGGTACCTCAGGCAATAAATTTCACAAGAAAAATAGATTACAAAGCAGGTTTTTTTTTGCCCAAACCCATTGTTTTCCAACAAGCCTGCCATTCCTAAATTATTCCCAAGTCATTTTTTAAATGGGATTTGGGCTTATAAATCACACTGCATCTTGAAAAATGTTCTTGGTTCCTCTGCCAAATAATTCATCATTTGATTGATGCAGAACCAAACAGAAGCAAAAAAACACAAAATGGACAAGTGACTTGGGAGAATGAGGATCACTATTCATGAGTACACTACAACCCACAGGTGATTCAGAGTTGTGAATGTTCAAGCTCAAGTGGATTTTTATAGCTTTGTTGGCTCACAAGACTAGAGCTGCCTTAGGAAAACACATGTGTACACATTAATGTTATAGGGTCAATAGGCTTATACTGACAGGCCAAAACGACCTACAAAAAACCCCAACCTCAGCCAGAAGCAGCAATTCGCAAATACACACAGCACAAGAATAGCTTGTCAAGGAAATATGTCTTCTGCTGACATTAGGAGCTTAATGAACACATCAATATATCCCAGGCCTACTACAGAATCACACACTGGAGTAGGAAAAATAATTGACATTTCCTGTATTTCACAGCAACCAAGGAAGAGAGGAAACAAAAAACCAGATGTGGAAACTCAAGGAGACTCCTCCTTACTCCTGCCAACACACCTCAGCAGGAGATGGGGCTAAAGTCCCCACCAGGAAAGCCATCACTGCAGGAAACAGACCAAGTGCCACAAGAACTAGGTTGGTTTAGCCCCATTCCTGGTGCGGAATGTTCCACTCACATGAGCACTTCAGTTGGCACAAGCCACAAGGCATTTTGGCCTTCCCAGGAATAAGATGATTGGAAACTTGTGGTCTGACTCCCTCAGTTCTGCTTGTTGCACTTGACACAGCCATAGGACAGATAGATGACCTGGTCTTGTTCAGCTGAATCTCTTTTTTTATCCACAAAGCACCAGCTTCTAAGGATGTCAGTCAATTAATTTTTGGTTAACTTCTGGCATCTATACACTGTCATTCAAGAAAAAAAGCCAGAAAAAAACCTATTTCAAACAACCTTTAATACATAATGATAAATTTTAATCCCTCCTTTGGGTGAGATTTCTCTGTACAGTTCAGCTGCTGATCAAAAGCTGAACAGGGTTCCTACTTGGATGGACAGACACACAAAATTCTTCTTCAGGGGCAGGCCAAGTGAATAGCTACAAAGTCCATGCAGACACAACCACTGCTCTGCCCTCATCACTTTGCATCAAAGAATTTCCAGCTTCTTTCACAGCCCCTCAGCTCCCAGTGCAACTGCAGGAAAGGACAGCAGCCCTCTCCCCTGGCTCCCCTCTCCTTGCACCCTACCCACACTGACCTACAAAGCACATCTTATTTAGTGGCAGCACATTTCACCTCCTTTGCTCAAAAATAGGCTTCAGAACTCAACATGGGTGAAATATTTTGGTGGCTTCCTCGTATCTTCAGGGTATTAATTAAAATCCCTCATTTCTCAAATATCTTGTAACATCTGTGCTTTGTTCTTCCAGGGGGAAACTCGTGCCCAAATCTGACCACATCAAAGACCAAGGGCTCGCTGCAAAGTTCAAAAGAGCATTGCTCCTGCTAGCAGAGGCAGCTTTCTTTGCACAGCACTTGTGGAAAACTATGAGAAACTGGGATTGCAGACTTCTTACCCCAGCTCCATTTTCAAAATAGCTGTAGGATGGAAAAAGGAACAACCTCCATTAAAATGCTGTGGTTTGAGTGCCACAGGACATTTCCAAGAATTGCAGTTGCAAGTACTCAGTGTACTTTGGTGTGCAGAGGGTAAGGCAGGCCCCTATCTCAGAGGGCATGAGAGGCTTGACATAATGCCTGCAAGTGCTCTGAGGATCCTGGATGAAAAGTGCTCCAGAAGGGCAAACGCTCTCTACTGCAAGTTCAACATCCGAGCGTGCTTCCGACCCCTTGTAATTGGGAATAATACTTCTTTCCATTATTAGTTTAGGTAATGGTTAAGAAGAAAACCTTTTTTAAAAAATACATATGTGGCATAGAGAAAATTTGCAATTCAAATTGATATTTTTAATCTTAAAAGTACTTTGGTGGAATGGAGTGAAAAATAGAAAGAAGAACAAGTCCCATAAATCTGTCACTCGCATAGCACATCACTCACAGCTTTCCCCAGCCCACTGAGAAGGAGAGCCATACAGCTTTAAAATGACTTCATTCCCATATTTACATATTTTTTAATAGGGCTATGATGAATCTCCTTCCGCTTGACTCCTATTTTGAGCTGTGATATTTTAATCTCCATTCTTGCTGCAACTTAGCAGATGAATGTGCAGTGTGACAGAGCTCAGAGGAAACAGTATAAATAAAGCAAAGTGGAGCTATGACATCTCACATTTTATAGCTTTTTTATTGTAGCCTAAGCATAAACAGAGCACAGCTGTGTTATACATACTGCTGTGAGCACTCCCCCAGCTCCAACCCCCCACCGCTTTTAAAGAGACACACAGGATCCTCTGGGTACGACACTGCTGCTCCAGGCATGGCTAACAGAAGCAAAAACACCCCCTCCAGCCCTCCCACTGCCTCCCTTCCTTTGTTTTTTTCCCCTTTTCCTCCTTCTACTGGTTTGTCCCCTTGCCCAGGATGTGACCCCGTGGTCCCCAGTGTGTCCCCATGGCCACCACTGTGCTGCTGCCTACTGAGGGACGCCTTCCTTCCCTCCTCGCTGTAATTTGTCCTCTTTAAGTACACAGATACACATGCAACCTGCAAAAACAACACTTTGATAAAAGACTTGCAACCAGCAAGTCAAAATATTGCCATCTCTTAGCAGTGGTATTTTACAGAAAGAACTCTCCCATTTCTCATCAATTCTTGATAGGTTTTTTTGCTCTTCACAGTAGTGAGTCAAAAAGAAAGAAGGAAAATATACTAACTTTACTCCCACCTATTTAAAAACAAACTATTATGATGAGTTCCTAGACAAAAAAATCCTCTTTTTACCTCAGAAATTTATGAGATACCACAAAAGTTCTCAGCATAATTATCACCACAATGTTCCACAAAAATGCTGCCATTTGCAGACTTAGACAAGAAAATCACAATGCACATGGACATTTCATGACTATAAAAACATAAAGGCAAACCCAGTAGCCAGCCCTTTCCCACACTGTCTCCAAGAATGTTTTTTACCCCTGAGGCTTGTTGAAAAGTTTTATGGTTGAACTAGATTTTAAACTTAGATTTTAAAGACTAGATTTTAAACCTAGATGATTCTATGAAAGTGCTTCTCCATCTTAAATTTCAATATCATTAACATGGGCACAATCAACATAAAATGTGTTCTGCCCTTCTTTTGTTCTTCCTTCCTCTACCCATTAAAAAAAAAAAAAGGGAAAAACCAAACCCATCACACGATGGCATTGCAATGGTCCCAGTCAGCTTGAGAAGTGCCTCCAGCTCACCCAAATACAGGGCCAAAGGACACACAGGGGAGCTCTTTGGCTGGGGAGAACCACATCTCACCTTACCAACCTGCTGCTCACCCTCTCCAGCAGTGAAGGAAATTCCAGGGATCACCAGTGGTCACCTATGGGCTACAACCAAATTCTTCTGGCCATCCTCTGCTCTCCCTCCACAACCTGCTGATTCCTGAGGGGATTTTCTACTCCACTGCTGCCTCAAACATTTTCTGCAGCTTTTTTCCCCCCCTGTCTAGAGTTTCCATATAGATTGGGACAAATCATCATGCAATGCTCATGTAAGCCAAAGAAAGCTGTTAAAAATAGCACAATAAAACTATGCTAGATATTCATCAACAATTGTATTAAAATATTTTTTTTTTAAAAGAGATAAATTAAAAGCCACCCAGAAAGCCTGCTGAAATTGTTTACATGTGGGAAACTGATTAAACTAACAAGTGTTCAAAGCTGGGATCTCGGGATTCTCAAGCCTGCCTGAAGTCATCCCTTGACTCAACTCATGGATTACTAAGCCACCAGCCTCATACAAAGTTCTGCTTAGAAAACTTCACTTTTTTTTTTTTTTGAGAAAATAAGTGGAATTCCTTTGTTTTGCAAGCAGATTATCACATCTTAAAAAAAAAAAAACAACAAAAACAAAACAGAAAAAAACCCAAACAACAACAACAACAACACAAACAAAAAACCAAAGCCAAAACAAAACAGGTGTTATCTCATCAAGATTTCCTCATCTGTTCTCTGAAAACTCCTTGAGCTGGAAAGGGAGCAGGAGAAACCAACCTCAGACCCAGAAGCTCAACAGGGCCCAGCAAAGCCATCAACAGGAGGTTCCTACAGGCTTCCCACCACCACCATCCAGGCAGGAAATAAACAGATGTACACTCCATGCTGGCACTACAGCCATCAGCAAAATTTGCTCCCTCTGAACAAGTGAAGACTGAAAGAGGAGGGCCATAAATTACTTTTACTGAGTAAGAAAATAGACAGGAGAAAACATTTAAGAAGAGTTTGAAAAACAACAGCCACAAAATAATTTTTTTTTTTTGCTACGTACCAGCATCTACCTCCTGGTGAGTTTTTAACTACATTTTTTCAAATCCATATGTGTCATCTTCCGTAACAATACCAGCAGCAGCTTCACTTCCCTGAGGATTGTTCCTTGGTGTTTTCCAAGATTGCTGCAAAGCTCAAATACCTAAACCACTGGTCAGTGCCACTGAAAATCAGTGCTAGAAGTATTAGAGTGAAAATAAATGAGACATTGCAATGAAGCCTGGAAATCCAGACTTCCTCACAGCCCTTTGAGGCTCTCTGAGCTCCACCTGGAAAAGATGCTGAAGATATTCACAACCACAACAGTGAACATGTTTTGAGTGAGTGTGACCACATTGTGGTACAGATTTAACGGGAGCAGACCCCTTAGATACTACCTTAAACATAATCTCTGACAGGGACTCAGCATTGGAAGCTTAATCCTGGTCAAATAATCTGCAGCTCCAAATCAGACCTCCCCCTTCAAAACTGGCCTAATGGGGAACTACAATGGGATAAAACCTTCTTTGAGCTTCCAGTTAGTAGTTCTGATCTCAAATTCCTTTGCATGAACTTCCTGCCCTTCACAGAACTGTTGGTTTGCTTAGCACAATCTAAAATGCCTTACAAATTAAAAAAAAAAAAACAACAACAAAAGCAACACAAAAAACGCACCTCCAACCAAAAATCATAAACAAACAGAAAATGAACAAAAAATCTCAAAAAAAAAAAAAGAAAAAAGAAAAAAAGAGAAACCAAAGCCTCAAAAGTCATGGCACATGCAACACTTGTGTGGCAATGTTGAAGCATCACCTACTTCACTCACTCCCAGGCTGGTGCAATACTGAGTATTGATGGTGTAGCTCTCACCCACTGATTTTGAAGGGTAAATGCAGCTGTGACCCCAGTTTCTAAAGAAAACTTTTTAGATCATGAAAGAGAATTTCCTTATAGGCCACAGCACCTCTCACCAAGAGCTTTCAGCTAAATCAGGTGGAAGAGGCTCCAGGCAGGAGCTGGGGGTACCTGCTCTGACAAGCAAAGAGACAGAGCAACGGGCTCTTATTTTTCCTCTTTCTTGTTTAGTTTTCAGTCACAACAAATGAATGAAATGAACCAAAGAAAAGAAGTAAGCTGAGAAAAAACAAAGTAAAATTAGTAACAGGCTAACAGCATATACCCACTGCCTGGGGCAGCATACGGCTGATGGATGATGACAGCCAGCAGACAAATCCTCATTCCCTGTCTGCTAAACAAATCAGTAATCTCATCAATATCCTCACTGCATCCACCTTCCTGCAGCTGCTGCTGCAGCACAACTGCTGCTGAGCTTCAGGGGAAGGACTGGCTTTGTCTCCTAGCCTGCCAAATCCTGTGGGCATTTAGGGTTGCCACCCACTGAAAAGCACATTTCACCTGATAATGAGATTTTTTTTGTTGTTGTTGTTTCTACCTTTACATTTTTTAAAGAGCCTGCAGAGTTGTGTTTAAAGAGGATGGCCACCTGCATGCACACTCTGAACTCCTGGGAATCTGCAGAACTGGAACCTTCAGGGCCTTCCCAGCTGTCAGGGGCTTGCCAATTAAAGTCTGAGTTCAGAGACCCTAAGCTTGAAGAGGACAACAGGACCTCTCCTCAGCCTGAGATCTGGCTCTAAACTCCCTCTGCTCATTACTCCCAAAGTTTCTGTCTTAAAAGGACTACAAGCAGTGAGTTTCAGAAATGAAATTGGGTATCCAATACCTCTTGATTCCCCCCATCCCCAAACTTTTCTGAGCCCTGTGTAGTACTGGCACTTGCAACATTGCCAAAAAAAAGGACAGCATCATTACCTTCACTTCCAAAACTCATCAGAACAATAATGGGATTCAAACACATTCCAGTCTGGAAAGACCAAATTCCAAAAACACTCAGCACAAACCAGGGCAAAATGATTTGTTGTAAGAAGTCTGGATTACAAAGCATCCAAGTAAACACACACACCAATAGCCACACCAAATTTTGTAACTCCAACTTCACTTTAGCTGGAATTTGGGGGGGAAAGGGGGAGTTTATAGCCTTTGGAAGAAGGAGAGGCCACTCAGGAGGACCACAATGATATTGTGAGGTTAAAGGTCTTCAAACAGTAAAGCTGGCTACAATTTTTTATGTCAGCAGTTACACTAACAAACTTATCAATAACTTGCATTATTGAATATTTGCCATTTATTTCAAGTTATCACCATCCAGTTGAAAATATGCAGTATATGGAACAACTTCCTTCTGCAGCAACCCACTGGATCTGTGTACAGCTCATGGAATCACCAGAGAATGGCTTGGGTTGGAAGGGAGCCTAAAGATCATCCAGCTCCAAGAAAACCCCCACCCTGTCATGGACAGGGATGCCACCCTCTGGAACAGCTCAAGGTCCAGCCTGACCTACCATGAATGCTTCCAGGAATCTACAACTTCTCTGGGATCTAAATATCTCCTTTAAAACCATTCCCCCTCATCCTATCACTATCAGTCCACACAAAAAGTCACTCACTCTTTCAGGAGGTGTGGGAAGGCTGCTGTTTCCAGGCTGAACAGCCCCAATTCTCCAGCCTTCCCTCACAGGAGAGCTGCTCCATCCCTCTGAGCATCCTGGTGCCTCCTCAGGACCCATCCCAATGGTCCCTCCCGTGCTGGGACCCCAGGGCTGGAGGCCGCACTGCAGGTGGGTCTCAGCAGAGCAGGACAGAGGGGCAGAATCCCTCCCTCCCCTCTGCCCATGGAGCTTTGCCTGCAGCCCAGGATGCTTTTTGTGTGTCACTTTTCCTTCACCAGAACCCCCAAGCCCTCCTCCTCAGGGTGCTCTCAGTGTGTTTTCCTCTGTTCAAGTCTGGGATTGCCCCAGCCCAGGTGCAGGACTTGTTGAACTTCACAGTGCTCCCATGGGCCCAATTCTTGAGTTTGCCTGAGGTCTGTCTGGATGGCATCCCTTCCTTCTGTTGTGTCAGCTGCTCTGCTCATCTCACATCATGTGCAAACCTGCTGAGGGTGTGCTCAATCCCACCCTGTCACTGATAAAGGACAACATTAAAGAGCCCAGGCCCCAAAGCAGAGACCTGAGGGACCTGTGTTAATGCCTTAATTGCAGGAATTTACCAAACACTCACTAGAAAGCTTCATGGTTGCATTAGAATTTTTTCATCCACAAAAAATCCAAAGGTGTTCACAGCAATGACTGATGATTAATTGCACTGACCCAGCCTTTCTAGCTAACAGCTAAAATTTAAAGTTTCTTTCAGGACCAGTGTCTTCTCTTGGGGTCATCTAAATCAACAAAATACGTGCTTTCTCCTGTTTGCTTCGATAAGTGACTCCAAGAAAAATTCACAGCATTTCTTTGTGCTCTAGTGTACCATACAGCTTCCTTCTGCACCGTAGTGTAACACATCCTTCCTTCTGTGTGCTAGTGTAACACATCCTTCCCTCTGCACCCTAGTGTAACACATCCTTCCCTCTGTGTCCTAGTGTAACACATCCTTCCCTCTGCACCCTAGTGTAACACATCCTTCC
>VYZP01009654.1:0-36108 GCA_013400635.1 Hypocryptadius cinnamomeus
GGTTGATGCAGAGGCTGTCTTTCTATCAAATCTGAAGCTTCTGTGCTCCAAAGCCTGAAAGTTCTCTGTGAAACAGCTATAAGAACATTTTTCATGTGGCCCAACATTTTAACTTCTGTAAACACCCAGGAAAAAAACCCCAACCCTTAACAGCCCCCCCCAGACTGTCATCAGGTAACATGACACAAATGCAGAGCGTGGAAACTTCTATTCAAACACTTAATTCTGAGCAAAGTTATAAGCTACTGCAAAGGGGGTGTCCTGTAATGGAAAATGTTATGCAAGATGAGCTAGAGGAGAAGCTGCCACTGGTATGTGAAGCTGCAAAGGCATGGGTGGCTTGTTTTTCTTCTGCCTCTCCACCTAAGTTGTATAAGCAGCATCTGCCACCAAGGTTATTTTTGCATTAAATTCCAAACTTGAAGTAGAATTTGCAAGCTAGTTTGTGGTTGTGTTAGAACTTTTAAAAAAAATTATAAATATACATACTTTCTAGTAGGATCTTTCAAATTTAATGCTGGGGGAATCATTCATATCCAGACTCTGAAAAAGAATATTTTTTTTTTTTTCTCTGAACTAGCATGTAAAGTTATCTCTGATTCCCTGACTTTGCTTAATCAGGAATTACTCTCAAAGCATAGTGTCACCTTTTTTTGCTTCCAGAGAGATGAAGAGTGAGAGAGACTTGGTAGCCTATTTTTCTGGCATAGCAGTCTGCAGCTTCAACCCCTTCAGCTCTTGGTTGTGAGTGCTGACAAACTGACCAGTCCAGGGCTCAGGGATGCCCTGGTCCTTCCTGCCTCTCCCCCAGCAGCTCCCTTCACCACTGGACAATCCTTATGGAGAAGGTGGTGCAGGAGCCAGGTTGAGGGAAAAGAACCCTCCTGGGGTAGAGTGGAGGGGATGTTTTATTTGCCAGAGAATCTGAACAGGTTCTAAGCTGCCCTGCTTCTCACTTCTTTCTTTCTTCCCCCTCTCCACCACAGAAGATGACATAATTTCTCTACAAAATGCCACAGTGGCCATTTTTCCAGCCCAGGTCCTTCTGGGAATTTTTAGACCTAGTTTGAAAACTCATAAAGGTTCCATTACTCTTCTAATTAGGAAATAAAGAAGGCTCATTATTTTGTGAGGGGCAAAGGACTTAAACCTTTAAAGCAATTATTTCCATGGTGAAATCCTACCCATAATTGTGAAATCAAAATGGAAGCCAACGAGATTAAGATCCCAACAACTGGTTTGACATGAGAAGGAAGGGGGGAAAGCCCCCAAGATTTGATTGCCCCATGTGTAGTAATCCTTCTTGCCAGAATGCAAAAAATCTCCCAAACATCTGGCAGAGTTAGGTTAGCAAGAGTGAATGAAAGAATTTAGACACACACGGGGGGTTACAACAAGACAGAAGATTATTTGTAGAAACTGGATGTGCAAAATCCCCTGTGCTACAAACTGGGAAGGAGAGGAGTAAGAAAACAATGACCCAATTTTGCCAAAATCGTCATATTTTAGGAGTTGAGGAGTACAGATTTGGCTTAATATCCAAGATTTCTCAGTTGATTTCTACCACTGCACTAGGTAAGCCTGGCTTTCTCTTGCTGCAGCTGAGCCCACTGAGTTACTTGTGCAGAATTACAGTGATCCTTCCTTATTTGAAAGGCACAGGAGAAGGTAGGAAGGGGTGCAGAATCTGCTGGATGTCTCCAAGCCTAGCTATCAGCTTGCTTCTTGATTTTTTTTAAAATATTTTTTATTTTTTTCTACAACTTCTAGGTAAAAAATGAACCACTTTAAAATTAGGGCAATAAACTGGTATATCACTTTGAAGAAGTCTTCCCAGTTTCCTATCTAATAAATATGAGTTTGGGGGTGAAAATGGTTTTTCTGGCCAGCCACTTCACAGTGCAAGCTGCACAAAAAAACCTGTGCAGAAACTGCTGCCCACCAAAATCTGTAGCTCTTTAGTCAAGGAAAGGCTTGCACTTGTCTCTGGGTTCAGCTCCTGTGAAATCCTAGCTCTGTGTAACTCCAGCCCCCTCCATGCACTCTGGGGTCTGCACTGAGGACAAACAGCCCTGGGTGTGACAGAGGAGGAGGCAGCAGAGTGAGGATGAGGATGGTGGATGGGACACAATAAAAACTGGAGGTCTTCAGGGAGCTGATCTTTGCCTGGGAAGGATCAGGAGTCCTGATTAGCACCTTTTCACATGAGCTAAATGAGGTTTCAGTGTTGCTGTCTTGATTGAAGGGCACCTGAAAAGCCCTATAAATAAATCACAGCTGCTCATCAAGGTGAGTTTTAAACTACATCACCTTCAGGACCTGGATTTGCTGTTGATTTAATAGGAGGAGGATACTGTACATAGAGAATTTGAATTAGTGTTCTCAGCAGTGGTTATGTTTGTGTGTTTTATAAGGAGGGAGTTATAGCTGAAAATATTCTCATGAGACTCCATGCACAGGGGTGGGGGAAGATAAAAATCTAGCTTTCCATTTTCTTTGGAATATTCTGCATATTCAGAAGAGGGAATGTGTCTCAAAATGACAGGGAGAGTTCACTTCCTCAGAGTTTTAAAATCCTTCATCACTCACCACTATCCCACTTGATTCATGCTGCCTAAGGTGGGCCAGCCACACTTGAGCACTACAATAGCCAAATACATAATAAAAAGCTAAAAAAGTCATAAAAGTTTTACACAGAGGATGTGACCAGCACAAACAGCTCACAACGTGTGTCTAATGCAGAGTATAGGTGTCTGTCGAGCAAGAAAACAGTCATTGTTTTAAAAAAAAAAATGAACCTTGTGTTACACTAGACATTCTAAATTCACAGTAGCCCTGACCCTGGTGCCTCCCTCTGCTTATGTGCTGGGATCTAGCAGAACAAAACAATTTTGCACCAAAATCTTGGAATGTTTCCATTTTGGCAAAAAGTGCTGTTTGGGGCAGACAAGCAGCATTGCTGAGGTACAGGGATGTGGGAGAGACTGATCCAAGTCTTTGCTCCCTTCCTGCAGGTCCCAGTTTTCCTTCCCAGATTTTTCCTGGCTAATCAGGGTAGGGGCTGGAGTACGCTTCAGGTCAGGGTTAGTGGTTTACTTCTCCTGTAGAACAGAGTGAACCCAACAATATTAAATGGAAATAAAAATGCAAGCTTCAATGAATGAAGTGATAATTCATCTGAGAATTGCCCTTTTGTGCTCATTCCCACTGAAATTTATGTTACAATCATGCCTTCACCCCTTCCTTTCAACACCTCTTGTTGAAGATGAACTTGCTGTTTGTGTGTCTGGGCAGCACAAAAGCCTTTATAGGGGAGTGCTCCCCACTCTCCAGTGTTATCTCTCTACTCACCTGAGCAAAGCCTGCTGGCTTGTGGGATCTGCTGTTGCTCTCTAGGAAATATTTTCTGGCTGGGCTTGGTTTTTGAGCAAGCTGGCTTTGGTGAGGTGAGAGGTCTGGAGTGCTTGATACCTCATTGAGGGCTGCAGTGATCTCAGGCAGGGTGCTTTCTGTGTGTCTGTGGTGACAGTGCTGTACACAGAATATCCTCAGCCTGCTTTGGGCTGCAGGGCTCTCTGGAGAAGGAGATGCAGTGGCTGAGCACTGATGACAGCACAAATCAAGCACTGCTTTTTTTTTTTTTTTCCCTACACTTTATCGAGTAAAACTTGCCTATAAAAAAGGAAGGGTTTGGAAATTGCCTGACTTGACTGAATTATTCTTGTTGTGTATGAGGCCTTAAGGTTATGGCTGTAAACACTGTCTTGTGTCCATTAGAGATGCTGCCACCACCACCCTATATACCTAATTAGTTCTAGTAATGGACCTACAGTCTTACACATGTAGCTGCCACCTTGAGCTTCAGTAGCCCACTGACCTTTAAGCTACTAATTTCTGGGTGATGTTCAGATTTCTTGGGTCATGTGCAGCCTTTCAGCAAATTTCTGGGGTTCAGGATGTGTCTCCAGTTCCTTTGGGGGGAGCTATGGCTCTGACATGGAGTTTCCTCCCATTTTGTGCAGACTCACCTCTCTTCTTTGTGCTTTTTCTGGACCTCTCCTCTTGTTCTCTGGACTGCTGTTTTGTCCTGTTGGAGCTGTATGATGAATGGTGAAAGCAACAAACGTGGATTTTTTGTAAAGGCCCTTTCAGACCTTCTGTACACTGCACTCATGGGCACAGCCTGTGATAGATGCACAACTACAGAAAAGACCAGACACTGCTTTGAAAGCCTGGGCTCATTTTCCTCCTGCCACTTGACAGGCTCCTCCAGGGAGTGTGTCCACCTCCTTTTTCTTTCCTCCTTATCCTGGTTTCTGGTAGAGGTTTCTCTTTTAATAGCTCTAAGGCCTTTTCTCCTTATCTCTTCTTCTTAGCCTGCTCCTCTTCCTGGGAGTTTTGCCAATTCTGAGTGGGGGGCTGCAGGCCAGCAGATTGCTTGGGGCAGAGACAGGAGGGCAGAAGCTTTTGACAGCTGCTGTTGCTCTCTAAAGTCTTAAGGACTGAGTCATCTGCACCTGCTGTGCACCTTTCCCCCAATCCTGGGGCCTGGATGAATTCCTGTGCCTGTGCTGCTCACACCATGACAGCAGAGTAATGGACAGGAGGACATTTAATATCAACAGTCTAGGAGATGTCTTCTGCAGATTTAGTCGGCGTTAAGGTTTTGTAAATGTCTTTTTCTGATACATTATCATATTATATAGCAATTTAGTACCTGATCATATTATATAGATCATATTGTATAGAAATTCTGATCATATTATATAGAAGTTTAGTACCCTTAATTGCCAAATAAGCTAAAAAATATTAGGAGTTGTTCTTGTTGGTGGGAACCCTGAAGTTCCTGTTTGGATTTGAGCTTGTGATCTGATTGTGGTGGGAAGAGACACTCAACTTTAAACAGGTATGATCCATGGGAACCCATAAAATATAGCTAAAATGAGCAGTCTATAATAACAGAAACTTCAACATACCAGGGTAGTAAAACAAATGATACAGGAAAATTTTAAGATGGCTTGATGACTGAACTATTTAATACTTGGACTACTGGAGAAAACTATTTACTTGTGTTTGTGCACACCTTCAACTGATATTTATATCTCGGAGAAAAACAGGCAATGTCTGGAGAGAGATCTTGTAAGGCTGGGTTTGTTTGGGGCTGGGTTTGAGAATTCCATAACATTACCATAAGTTTGCTTACAGGAAATGGAAGGAAAACATGATTTTTGGTAAAGGAACTAAAAAAAAAAAATCTGACTTTTTCAAAATGGAAATGCTTCTGTGTGAGTCAAGGCCTCTCTGATGGCATTGCCTTGCAGCTGAGGGAAGCACAGTAATCTGGTTGTTTTTGTTTTGTTTGTCAAACCACTCTCTCATATGATCCTTTCTGAAAGCTGCCAAATCCTCCCAAATCTTGGGTGGCCTGGGCCTGAAACAATAAGTGGTCCAATTTCCCATACTTTTGCAGTATGTAACCACCAATATATTTTTATTCCTGATTAAATTTGGACAGCGTTTATAGAAAATACCCTTCCCCTTGGAGAAAATGAATCAAAATGCCTTTTACTAATCCCTTTGAGCACATGAAGTTGAAATTCATAACACAGAACTTGTACTGTAGGAATTTCCTAATCAATCACAACTAATCTGGAAGATAAGATGAAAAAGCAATAGGGAAATTGGTTACTGTGTCAAAAAACTTAAGCTAAATATTTTTCTGGATATTTTTCTGTGCTTCTTCACACATCCTTAATGGCTGCCAAAAAATCATAATAGAAAACAATGAATGAATAATATAATTTCAGGGGCTGAAATGTGTTCTGTTGGAGTTTTTTTAAATAGATTTGCTGAATATCACTGGACTGTATTTCAGAAGAGTTTTTTTGTTAAATGTTATTGAAGGGGTTCTGAGAGCAGTTGTTGCACATTATTGGAGCATTCATTTCTATTTCTGGGAATACTTTATTATAAAAATACTTTATTGTAAAGTTAAGTGGAGAATTAGAAAGGATGTCACTTGACATTTTCAAGAGGAGGTATGCATCAAGTTTAACTGGCTTTTTTTTTCCTTTTAATTAAATAACGAACTTGAGGAGAGTTCCAAAATGTTGGAATCCCCCACAAGACAGGCATTTGAGACTCTGGCCACCCCAGTGAAGAGCTTGAATAGAACTTTGCCTGTTCATAGCATTGTGCAAATTCTATTTAGTGCTCAGTGTGCCTCTGGCACAGGTGGGGATGGAGCTGTGGGAGGGAGAGGGGGACTTCCCTTGGATTTCCCAACAGCTCCTGGTGGCTCCAGGCGGATGCTGGGGGCTGGTGGGATTCCTCTGCTGAGCACAGTGCAAACTGAGTAGTAATCCCTGCTCGTGTGGGCTGAGGGGAGCCAGCAAATCCTCTCTCTGTGGTTTTACGAGCTCCTGACACGCACCAGGGGCGGGATGACAAAGGTTTGAAATATGGAGCTGTACATTGCAGCCCGTGCAACTGCCCCACTGCCTGCTCCTGCAGTCAGCAGCTCAGGGGTTTTATGGTGTGGCTCAGAGGCTGTCAGAAATGGGGCTGGTATCTCCCTGAAGGATGGGGAATTTATGAATCTATCCATGATCCAGTCAGAAATAGGAAGTGTTGCCAGGAGGGCCAGGCAGGGCCTTAAGCAAGCTGTTTCTCTGATATTTGCATGCATCTGTGTATGAAAATTAGTGATTTTGAGGGAGCATTCAATTGCATTTAACTGCTCAGAAGCCAAATACAATAACCTGAGTGGCATTTTTAAAAATCAGATATGGAGTAGTTAAGACTTATTTTGAACACTAAAAGTTGGCAACTAAACCCCAGGGAGCTGGAGGTGCTCAACCTGGAGAAAAGGAGACTCAGAGGTGACCTTATCACTCCCTACAACTCCTGAAAGGTGGCTGTGCTCAGGTGGGGCTGGGCTCTTTCTCCAGCAGCACTGACAGAACCAGAGGATACAGTCTCAGTCTGTACTAAGGGAAATACAGGTTGGATATTAGGAAAAAGTTTTTCACAGAAAGAGTGATAAAGTTCTGGAATGGCTGCCCAGGGAGGTGGTGGTCACTATCCCTGGGTGTGTTTAACAAAGCCTGGATGTGGCACTGGGTGCCAGGGTTTAGCTGAGGTGTTGGGGCTGGGTTGGACTCGATCTTCGAGGTCTCTTCCAACCTAGGGAAAAAAAAAAGGCAGGAGTGTGTTTCTGAACCCATTATCAATTTAAAGCCTCTTTAAAAGCTAAGGACACTTCTTAGAAAACCTATCAAATATTATTTTTTTTTTCTTCTTTGCTTTGCTATGTGGTGTCACAATCTGCTAAATTCTAGAAAAAGTCAAATTTGTGATATTTTTTCTAATGAATCCAAACAATGGCTGTTAGCTAGGAATTCAACATGCTTCTGACACTGAGAAGCAGCTCTGACTCAAGGCATGTGCATGTTTATCCTGATGGTTATAATATCATATGTGGTAGATGCTGGCAAGGACATCCCTTCCCTTTACCCAAAAGCATTTAGCAGCGGTGAAAAGACTTTTGTCAAGGCATGCATAATTCTTTCCATATTTGTGCTTTTAAAAAAAATTCACTGATTATTTTTTATTTATGAATGTTGTCCCTGTGGCTGAAAATAACAAAGATGTTAACCATGAGCCACTGGTGACTGGTTTATATCATCAGTATCTAAACTTGCAGCACTGGGAATTGCTCCTGATGACTTGTGAGGCTGAGTTCTGGGAGTGAGATGAGTGTGGTAGTGGGGCTACTTTAATAAAAGGTAGCATATGATAATCCAGAGAGTTTCATGGAAGAATAATTTATTTTCTTTATAGGAAAAATGTAATGAATCCTCAACCAAATGCTCTTAAAGATGTCTTTTCGAAGTTCTTTGGGGAAAAGACTGCTGCTTTTTTTTTGAGCTTTGTATGCCAAGACTGTTATCGAGGCAACTCTGAGGTCTGTTTTGTGTGGGATACTCTGAACACGTGTCACAGACATACCCACGTTAATTTTTTGTGGTAACTCATGAATCAGGAACACAAAGCCAATGAACACCCATATAAAACTGTGAGCTGCTTGCATTGCCAGGTTCCCTCTGATGTTGGTAAAGCAGATGAGCAGTGATTCCTTACAGACATTATTTGAGGTATCTGGAAGCATTCCTTGTGTCCATTGTTACCAATGCAAAAAGGTATGAGAGCCCTGCAGCCTTTCCTGATGCTGAATGGCTTCTCTGAGGAAGTGGCATCGGAGGAGATACTTTGTCTTACAAAAGAAGAATTCCAGACAGCCAGTTGGGAGCACTTGTATTGCATCTCCATTCCTCTAGAAACAGAATTGGAGCAAGGTCATAAAAATGACTCAAAAAAGCATTTCAAATGTAAATTCAAAGGACTGAATGCCAAGGGGATGGAATTATTTCCCCAGCAGTGTATATTGTTAATTGATGTGAGTGTGCTTTGTACAGCTGGCACTTGGTGCTCAGTTGCTGTGAAATATTCTTGGAGGGACAAGAGAAAGTTTCATTTTGTGACATTCACCTGTGTCAAAGGACAGGAAAAAGATGGGATATTTGCACTCTGTCTGCAAATATCAGTATGCTGAAGGTTACACTAAACGCTGGGGCTGAAGAGCTTGGCGCTGAAGGGGAACTTGTGTCATTTTGGTAAAGGAAGGGACAAAGAGATTGGAGCCATTCAGATCAGATATCTAATGAGTATTTGATGAGCACTGATCATGGGAGAGCTGGAAGATCATAAGGTATTTCTTTGAGTAAGTGTGATCCCTGTGTAGAGAATTTAATTATACTTTCAGTTTCACTGTCTGACCAAAGGGCAGGCCAAAGTAGGTTTGATATAAAATGCAAAAGCTCTGTTATCCATAAACCTCAAATTTGCTGTAAACTATGGGTTTAATGTAGTTAACACCTCTTGCACAGCAAAGCACAGGGATTAAATCTCTTGGAAGCAAAGTAACTTAGAAGTGCAGAGGAACTGTAGGCTGGAACAGTGAGAAACAGAAGAGCTGTTACTCCTGTTTTCTGTGTACTTCTGTTACCTCATCACATATTATACCAGGGATGTAGTTTATATAGGGAAATAGCAGAGCTGTCAGCAGTTCATACCCCCAGCTGCCCCCTGAGAAATTCTGCCATGCTACTTCAATGCTAACGATTGAGATGGTCTGGGGATACCAGTGGACAGCACAGAATGAAATGTAATGTAAAACAGCATGGAGGCTTCTGTCCTCATTATTTTTCTTAATTAATACTTAATTTCTTTTATTGAAATAAAGCTGTTGCAGGAAATTGCCAGTGAGGGGACATAACCCAGAGCACTTCACAGAAAGCTGGGTGGATCTAGATTTGAAGAGGATGAACTGAATATTTGGCAAAACCCCACTATTTCCTTGTGAGAGGGGACAAGGGAAGACATTCCACTGTGTTCACTATTACACCAAATGCTGCATCTTTAGAGAAAGTCCCTTGGGGGTTCATACTTTCCTAGGGTTGCTGGCACGGAGTCCTGCCTGTGCACAAAGGATTTGGCACATGGAGATCCCACCAGTGCAAGTGCCTTCCACATCCTGCTGCTGTGATATAAGCAGGGGACCACCTCATGGCAGCTTAAATCCCAGCTGACATGACTTGATGTTGCAATAGGGATGATTGGAGTTTCAGTGGGGCCCCTCAGCTCTGGAACAAAATGCCTTGGCAGGAAATGCTGCTCTGGATGTTGGGGACTTGGTGCACTCCCATACCCAGTTCCCAAATTTGGTCTGTGGTATTACAGAAGCCATATTGCTAATATTTCTTCATTGGCTTCCTCCTCTGCTTCTAATGATTTCTTTTGAGGCAGATATTGCAGTTCCTCTTCCCTCCATTGGGTAAACCCAAGGGCAGACAGAGCTTCTGTCTTAGCAAAATCCTGGGACTGCAGTCGAGGTTCTGCCTGCTGTGCCTGCTCCTCTTCCCTATAAATTTGTTGTCTTTGGCAAAGGCAGAAATTTGCCTCTTCCAAGGAAGTGGCAAAGGCTTGTCCTGTCCAGAGGGGACTGTGTGGCTGGCATATTGAGGGGGGATGTGCTCTGATGTGTAGCTCTCCCCACAAATCCCCCGTGTGACTTTGGCACAGGCTGCTTTAGCTGGCTGCCAGGTGTGGCTCTGCCCTTGCATCCCACAAGCTGAGAGGGTGAGATGCAGGGCACTGCAGAGCCTGTTCTGAAAATGTTCTTTACTGGGGCAGGTAGCACTTGCCCAGCACTCAGAGGTGAGTGGCACAAAGCTGCAGTTTGCTCTGATCTGGGCAAACACAGCTCTGCTCTGTGTGTGTGTGAGAGACTGGGTGCTCTCACCTCTTCCCCTCTTCACTGTCTTGCTCTCCCTAGTGCTGTCTCTGCTGAGATGGATCATACTGATACCCAGGATGAGCTGAATGTCTGAACAGTGTGGATCTGAGCTGGGTCTGCATGGACCTCCTCAGTCTTTAAAAAGGAGCAGTACCCTTTGCTTCCTATTGTTCTGCATTTTACCTGTAGGGCACGGAAATGCAGCACTGTACAGAAAGAATTTAGGTTCTCTATAGGTGTGTGGTGTGATCTAGACTGGTTAGAGCTTCTTGAGTCTGGGGGAGATGCAAGGAAATATATGACAATAAAATAAAGCATGAGATGGCTGTAAAGTGGTGACTGTATTCATGCTGTTCCCCTTAGGTAGTGGTAAAGTGTGGACAGTAATAAATTCACTGTTTGAAGCAAATACTGGCGGAATCAGGTATTCCTGCCAGCAGCTACCTCTGCTTCATTTTGTTGAGTAAATCCAGTTGCTTGAGGTGCCTTTCTCTCTCCATGGCTTGCCATCCTTGGGGATGTGGCCACTGAGAAGCAGTTGCAAGTGTTGAATTCTCTTACAGCAGGCAGAGCTGCACAGGAGACCTAAATGAAGATCACAAGTGGTGTTTGCAAACATGGGCATGTGTGGGACTTAAATGGGCTTTGCCCATGAAAGCTGTGCTTTTCATTTGAGTCCAAGTTAATGACCCTGCCCTAACCTCTGCTCACTGCCCGAGCCAAGCTGCTGAAGCTGAATAGTTCATTAGCATCAGAGCACAAAGGGGGCTGGTTCTCACATTGCTGTAACAATAGGAGATGTCAGAGAATATTGATTTGATTAGGCTGATACTTGGTGTAGTCTGCTCTAAGTGAGGGGAGAATCAAGGCCAAGGGATATGGCTCACCCTCAAAATGCCTGTACCAGCAGCTGTGTAATTTGTAAGCTGGTTGCAAAAGCAGATGATGGCACCATCTTTTCTGCCTGGAAAACAATACTCAAACTAAAGCCAAATTTACAAGGAGGAGTGTGTACTGTGCAATTGTTTGGGGCAAAGGCACTGATTTTTCTCAAAATAAGGCACATAGAGACAGTGTGTAAACTTTTGAGAGCTGCTGCCTGCACTGTGTTCCATTTTTCATGACTGGCAGTGGAAAATGGAGGTGTTTGGAAAATGATACATGTCTGCTGTCCATAGTTTGTACTCTGTGTGAGAAGTGGGCATGTTCTTTAAAAAAAGGATTATTGAGAGCAAGAATTCCCTTAGCCTGTGTTTACCTGCAGAAAAAGTGTGTAAAATCCCCACTTTTGGAAGCATTGCAGAAGAGCTTTTTTTTTACTTTTCTGCTAGTGAGGAAAGGTGCTGTGAAGCCTCTGTTCTTTGGGGGGCACTGTGTACTAATAGCTAGGCTTGGTTTTGTAGTGGAAAATTGCAGGTATTCTGTTTTCTTTGGAATATGGGCCACTATGTTTGTTTTGCTTTTAGTAAGGTAAAGTCACTGTGACCATGATTAATTCTTTCTTGTTGTGGGCAAAATATATTTTTCCAGCAGTTTTTTTGGATTTTTTTTAGTTTTGATCTTTTTTAGAATACAAATGTGCTTTGCATGTATTTAGTTGTCTAAACTCAGAGAAATAAAATACTTCACCTAGCAGAAATGGGTAGATGTACCACACCAAAATAAATGGTAAAGAGTCATAATTATATCCCAGATTTTTAATTACTTTAATCCAAGGTGAGGAAGTGCTGCACATGGAAATACTTGACTAAATCCTACTCTCAGGGTGCTAGGCAAGTCCCTTCCCTGTAGCCTGGGGGCTTTTCTTTCCCAATACCTTTTAGGAAAGCTGAAAACTGGTACCATCTATTCCTTGCTTGGTTTTCATGACCTCCTTTTTGATTCCTGCACCTTCAACAGCATCCAGTGTTTATCCACTGATTGCTTTTGTTAGCACTCTGAATGATTGTGTTGCTTCTCAGGTAGAAGCAGAGCACAGCCCTTGCCATTCATGGGGAGTTTGGGGCACTTGGAGTGAGAGGCTTTGTGCCCTGGGTATGTGCTAAAAATCCATGATGGGAATAGCTCCTTGCAGGGCTCTGGCTCTTCCACTGGGTACGAATGACTCCTAGGCAGACTGAGGCTGGAATTTGGGTTAGGAAGTGTACCCTCCTCAGTCCTTACATTCCAGTCCTTGTTACTCTGAGCAGCACTGTTTTTTGTTTTTTTTTTTTTTACTTTTAGCTGTCTGACACTGTACTGCACACAGCCCCGTGTTTGAAGAGATGCTCATATTTCTCTGCTCTCTTTTGTGGTAGTTTTTACACTCTCTTTGAGGATGATGGTGGCTTTGAAGTCCTATGGATTCTGCTGTTTCAGGCCAAAAGATATTGCCTGAAGCAGCATGTGTAAAACTTTCCTAAAAAGTTACCTCTGCCTGTCTAACATAGAAGCAGCTTGTCTGTGCCCAGGAGGTAATTATGGGGATGATCAAACCTGCTCGTGGTGTGTGGGCTTCTCCCTCATGCCCTCAGCAGCAAAACCCCTGCCAGAGCTGCCAGCTGGGTGGCTCACTCACAAATCTCAGCTTCCTCACCTTCATGTCAGAGGGCCACAGCTGTGAGCTCCAGCACCTGGGGGATATGTGAGATGAGGCTGATTTCAG
Source organism: Hypocryptadius cinnamomeus (assembly GCA_013400635.1). NCBI lineage: Eukaryota > Metazoa > Chordata > Aves > Passeriformes > Zosteropidae > Hypocryptadius > Hypocryptadius cinnamomeus. The sequence continues at coordinate 13,002 of VYZP01009654.1, forward strand.
ATGAGCTGTGGAAATGGCACAGCCATAGCATCATTTAGAAACGTCTGCTGGGGTGGGGGAAACCCACACTGGGCTCTCTTTATGCTGTCAGGAGGTTTGAGAAAATATGCAGAGCCAAACCAGGCTCTCTGAGCTGGCCTGGAGCGAGAGAGGAGGTGTGAGCAGGCCTGGGGTGCACGGCACATTTCCTGCCTGCTGCTCCTCAAAGGAGGGAAAAGCCAAGGCTGCTGGTGAACCATCTCCTGGAGTGCTCCTGCTGCTGGCTGTGCTCTGGGTGTGCTCCTCACCCAACCCAGTTCCTGAGCTGATTGCCTCCCCTGGGGGCCAAGGGATGTTTAGCCCTCCTTCCTTCCATCCAAGCAAGTGAGACAGGTACCACCTACCCTGGTATAGGCAACAAGGCCTCCTGCAAGGTCTGGTTAGCCTTGTGTCATCTCAAACTAGTCCCCCTCATCTCTGATGGTGAATTCCATTTAGCACTTCTATTCTGGAAGGGCTGAAAGTGAAGGATGGTGCAGTTGTGCCTGGTTTTTCAGGGGCTGAATGCTCCAACAGGTAGTGAGGAGCAAGAGAAGTTTGTTTAATGCTGACAGGGAAGGGAATCCCATCTCTCCTCTCAAGACCTGCTTTAGCTCCCTAGAGGTTTTACAGGGTAGGACCCAGCTCTGCCCCAGCCATGTGACCCTCCAGGGATGTATTTTGTCATTGGGAATGTTAAGACTCCTTTCCATTGGTGTTGTACTCAGAGACAATGGATGGCAGAGTTTCACAGTGAAATGTTGCACTGCAGAGGTGTGAAGGGAACCCAAACCTGTCAGGTAAGAGAACTTTCTAAAGATTTCTGTGTTTTTGCTGTGAGCATTAGGACAGCTTGACCTACTGTTAGCTGTGAGGACAACAAAAAACGACAATTTGGGGGTGAGAGGCAAGAACCAGTTTGGTACAGATGGGAAGAATGGCCTTCCCTGTGGTGTATTTGATGCTCTGTGTTCATCTTGCTGTATTGTGGGAATGTGCAGGCATGGGGTGGCTCAGGATGTGTCTCTGGAGTGGTTCAGGATGTGTCTCTGGAATGGCAGCTGAAGACATTGCAGTGACAGTGGTGGGACAGTGCTGCTCAGTAATGATCACCTGCACCAAGTCAAATAAAAAGTGAAATAATTTTGGTAAGTTCAATAATAGAAATTATTTCGTTTTGAAGAGCAAAATATTGTCCCTCCATAAATACCCCCAAGATTTTTCCAGGCAGGGATCACAGCTGCTTTGGGAAGAAGGCACTCTGAGGCTGGACCAGCACCGACCCAAGTTGACCCTCTGGCCACCACTGTCTGCTGAGCCTCAAGGGCTTTGTGGTGCCCACATGCAAATGGCTCAGTGTCTGCACACAGCAACCAGAGCTGCCCCCCCAGGGGGATGATATACACAGGATTTCTAGACCACAGATTTACCTCAGCTTTAAACTGTAAATGTTGCAGGAAAATTTGATAAACCTGTGAGAGCCCCAGTCTCGACAGAGATTTCCAGGTACTTCTAACATGATTCTTCTGAGGGAGAGACTGCAGGCTGAGGGCCCCAAGAATGCACTAACAACCCAAAATGTAGAAGTGCTTTGACTCTTATCGCAAGCAGTCCCACCCTTGCTCTGTGTTATCAAACTTTGGAGCTTAGCAATGAGCACTTGCAGGGCCCTTCCTGACTGTGATAAGGTATTGATGTCAAAATTGTACTTGATTTAGGGGTTTAATTTCTGCATATACTATTTTTCCCCTATTTCTTACACGTGCAATCATAAACCAGGATTTGGGTTATTCCAGTCCCAGAAATATTTTTAGGTCTGGGCTGTGGCACAAAGGGTTTCTCACTGTTAAAGCAAAGGGGAGGGTGTGTCTAGACTGGCAGTCCTGGTGGTGAGGGCAAGGGCTACCATGGGAGTTCCCTAAATTGTTACAACTGTAGATTTAGGCAGGTTATAACTATATTTACAGCAGGCATTTACTGGTGGCTCCTGTCATAGGATGCAGAGGAGCACCCACCAGAATTTAACTCGGCATTCTTCAAAGCTCCGGTTTCCAGTAGTATCTCCAGGAAAACTCTGTGACATTTTATTGGCTTCAAAACTTCAAGTCATGGAATTCAAAAGTTCCTCTCAGTGAAATTCAATTGAATGAGAAGGATGCAAACTTTACTTTTCACAATGTAATTTCCCCAAAGCAAAATTGGGCTTTTTTTTTTGGTGGAACTTTGTTGGAAAGGTGACTTGGAACACAGAGTTTGGGTTGCTTTAGCAAGGGAGTATCAAAGTCATGGTAAAGAAAAAAAAAAGCTAAAATACCACAAAACCCCAGTTGCTTTCAGCTTTAGGTAGTGCATCCCTTTTGGCTCCCTGTTGCAATGGACACTGAGGTTGTAGGGGTTGATGGCTGTGCTGGAATGAGAACCTGAGGGTACTCCTAACCTTCCATTTTCTCTTTTGAAAGCCCACATCCCTTAATCCTGCTTTTTTCTTAGCCTGGATTCTTCAATGTTTTCCACCTGAAAAATCTAGGGGATGCCAAGATCCAGTAGAGATGTGTAATTCCTTCCTGAATAATGTCATTGCCTCTTTTTATTTGGTCATGGATACATAGGATAATAATTTCTGTAGTTAATGGAATGACTGAGAACAAGGATTTTGTTCTCTCTTGTCTAGTAAATCCCACAAAACAAAGTTATATACATGCTGTAGGTATTACTTTTAATATTTAAAACTGTTGTAGCCACATCATGGGAGCTGTGTGGCATTAGAAGAATTTTCCAAAGGGTTGTTAAAATGAAGGGAAAAAAGTGCCTTCAAAAAATAAGCACCACTTTTTGCTTCATATAATAAACCAGTGAAATTTAAAATGGCACTAGAATAGTTATGATTTCTTGCTGTAAATCTGCATAGATTTGGCTCTCTCTGAATTTTTTTAATGCTGTAAGGAATACTGTACTCTCTGTGGACTGGATCCTTGCATTATACATGTGACTAAATCTGTGGGGCCCAGTGGCCAGAAAGAAGGACCCAGAAAGGCATTAAAATAGTTTAGTCCATTCAGCTGCAAAGTCATCTTACACATAGTTTCCCTCTAACTGGTTTTGTGTATGTTATTGTCAAATATGAATCTGCAGAACTTCTCCTGGTCTGGAATCTCATTCCCTTAGAGCAGTCAGCTGCTCTGCAGCCTTCCTCTGTGGCTGGTACATGTGCATGTTGGGATCTCTGTACTGTGCTGTTTTCTAGGCAATCATTTTCATCTTTATTTTCACACTTAGTTTATGTACTTTGTATGTTTCCCTGAGCAGTCTTTATCTGTTTGTCCATTTTTAAGACACCTGCATAATTTGCAAAGTTATCAGCAGCATGCAATCACTAAAGCAAAACAAAGATGAAAATTAATCTAAGTTTACTTTATTGATAATATTTAAACACTGTGCAAATATTGGTCATATTAAGGAGATGTAGGGCTATTCTCATAGTGAATGAGCCAGGCTTAATTCTAAATGAATAGTTGTGGGACTATAAACTGAACCTGTGCACCCAAATAATCCAGCTTGCCAAGGATCATCATCAAAGTTTTGAATCTCTTTAAAAGTTACTTTTCAGAACATGGCTATTCTATCTGTAACTTCTGTTGTACTGTTTGAAATGGAATCAGGCTGTGAAGCCTGCCAACTCATCTTTCATGTGCCTTTCCCACTGGTGTCTGTCTCCTTCTGCAGAATCAAGCTTGCACAGCAGAGTGTTTCTGTTGCCTTTTACATGTGGTCCTCGTTAAAAAAAAATACAATGTAGTTTAGCTGTGGTGAAATTATTTTATTAAAAAAAAGGTGCAAAAAGTAAATATGTTTACTGCATCCCTTTCCATTCAGCGCATTTCCTTTTTCTAAGCTCCGTTTGTGTCCAACAAGACAGCCTCTTTCTCCAAGATTAACATTTCTTATGATTGTTCCTGACAGAGGATTTACTTTCAGAGGCCCTGCTAAGGATAACCAAAAAAGGGCATGTAGCAAGACAGTTTTGGCAGCTCGCACGAATTTTCGGAGCTTTTTAGGTCTTGGTTTTCTGATGAGTGGCTTCCTGAGCATGCCTGGGGAATGACAGGCATCCCTGCAGGCAGGCTGAGCCCACCTTGGCTTGCGCACAGCCATTGGCTGCCCATCGGAATAAATCGAGGACAATGCATTCCGCCGCCTGCCAATTGTAAACATAAGGGATATGTATTCACTTAGCATTGACTTTTGGGAGGGGCCAAGGAAAAGCTGCACTTTTATTGAATAGGGCTGTGTGTGTGTGTGTGCGAGGCTGCTGGTGTGCCTCTCTCGCCGCGCTCCTGCCCAAGCAGCCAGTTATTCATTTCCTTCCTACTAGCTGAAAACTTTGCAGCCAGAGGTAAGGAAGGGCTTACGGGACGTGTTTGCCTGGGAGCGAGCCGGGCTCGCCGCCTTTGCCTTGCAGATGGGGCAGCCCGCGGCTCTGAACGAGCTGTGCCAGGCTGTTTCTGCTCCTCTCTCGCTGTGCCCCTCCTTTCCAGATGTTCCTGGTGAACTGGGGGAGATCTCGGGTGGAGGGGGGATGCATGTTTGCTCACCCCTCTGGACCTCGGTGAGAAGATGCAGGGCAGGATCTGTGCTGGTCCCACCACTCCATTTCTGATCCTTTGGTGGGCTCGTTGGTGGAGCAATAACCTATTCTAATAACTCTCCTTTTCTGTATTTTTTTCTTCCCCCCCTCCCCTTTTTTATTTTATTTTTTATGGAGGCATTATGATGAGAAAGCTTTTATTCTGTTAAGGTCTGGTGAATTGCTTTTAATTTTGCAACTTAATATGTGGGCTTCCAGGGCAGCCCGACTGCAAGGGCAGTCTCGGGACGTAACTGATACAGACACAGCGAAGCTCTGCTTAATGTAAGTGATCTGATACTCGCTGAGGCAGATGTCCCTCATGGCAGCCTTTCACAGAAGTATTGTTGACAATAGATGGCATCAGTTTTTGTTTTCAGCCTCCAACATGCGCAGCAGCGCCTTGCCAGAATGTTTCTTGTGAAGTTGCCTTTCCTGTTAAAAGTGGGGGATTAAAGAATGCGCTTGGGTGGGACTGGGAGCTCTTGGAAGTCTGGCTCTGTGTTTGTCAGAGTGCTGCTGGGGAGAGCTGGCTAGCAGGCTCCCCTTCCCAGCTCCTTTGACATGTTGGGACAGTTGGAAAGCATTGTGCAAGGCTGGCTGCTGATAGCATGATATTCTGCATAGCAGGGAATTTCTCAGGGAAAGGGCTGGGAAAATGAAGGGAGGGAGGAAGTTAGCTGCAGATGAATGCTTGGTAGCTGCAGACACTGACCAAGCTGCTAATCTCTGACCAGACCTGCAGGGATGGAACAGATTGGTCTCATATGTCAAGTGTTGTTTGGAAGAATGAAAACATAATTGTTTTAAAATGACTTTTTTATGGAGTACTTGTTTTCAGAGGAGAATTTCTTTTCAGAGTATACAGTTTTTGTACAACTCTGCCTGAGAAGGCTTCCCCTGCTAAAAGGCAGACAGGAGAATAATTTGGGAAAATAACACATTCTCTCCTTGGCAGCAGCTCAAAGAAAATAAGGAGGCAGAGTGGGATTTTTTGTAAGAACCATGTATTTATTATAATTTGTCTATTTTAGATACCATACTGTGAATGATTGTATGATTTGCCATTGGAGAACCCTTGGACTCTGCCTCCATTCTTTTTCTGTCTCATTAAATGTAGCAGTAAGTCCTCATCTGCAGCAAGTCTCATCTTTCCCTCCTGCCATTTAGACAGGATGGGACCCAAAATCTACACACACCAAAATCAACAGAACAGACACTTTTAACATAAATTACAAATGGAGCAAAGCTTTTAGTCCATTTGCTTTATTAAATTGGTAATGAGGCAAAGGTAATTGATAATGAGGTAAAGCAGGGTAGAACCTTTCTCAATATATTTGGAGAAATGATAGGTCTGCCATTTCTGGGGAAGCTGCTTTGACAGGTAATCTTAATAAAACCTGCATATGTTAATGTAGACTCTAAGGCATGATGGGAGGGAAGAAATACCAGATGACATCTCTGTGAACAAGAGACGCAATTGACATAATTTGTTTTTCCTGAAAACTCCTTTTTGTTGCCACTTGCAATGACAGGAGGATCAATTCCACAGCCTTCATTCACAGGATTAGTCCTGGTGAAATCAATACCATCATTAATGGATTCAGGGTCTGATGCAAGGGGAGTCCTGTGTACTCTGAATACACTTTGACAGTGAGTGATGTAAGCACTTTTTAGGAGAATGAGGGATTTTCTACAACTGCTTCTTCCTCTACTCACAGCATTATTCTGACATGGAGCAGAGAAAGGGGTCACTTCCCTTGTGCTTTTATTTCTTGTCCAACACGGATATGCACAATGCAATAATGACACTGAAAGATTTGAAAGGAAAGTGGGGAAGGGTGTAAGTTCCTCTGGCTAGCATTAGAGGGGAAAATCGAAGTGCATTTAGATGGGAAGGTTTTTTATTGGTCTCATTCATGGGGCCACATGTGGCACAGAGCATCTGCTCAATCCCATCCAGGATTAGGGAGCAGTGCTCCTTATTCCAGGTGGGGAGACCACAAAGGTAGGGCAAGGCTTTTCTCATGGCTGCCTGCTAGGACATGGCCTCTGTGCTATGAAGATGCCAGGGAGGCTCTATCAGGAGCCTGACTGGAAATCCTCCTTGTTTCACACTTCCCTTTGCACAGCTGGAGCAGCCCTGCCTGTGGGGGTGATCTTTTCACTGCAGAAAAGTGAGAGCCTGCAGGACTTCCTTCCTGCAGGACAAATAGAACTTGAATGTTCTGGGACTGTGGAAAAGGCTCTGATTTCTCAGTAGCTGCTTACATGAGACCTACTCTTGTGGGCTGCCTGAGTTTTACTTTGTATTAAAGATCAGTGGAGTTCTTAACCCCTATCTGCTAAGGGTGCAGCTTGGAACATTTGATCCCAGTGTGTGAACACAGACACAGGAAACCATATATGCCTAGGAAAGAGAGGGCCAAGAGAGCATAACTGTCCATCTGCAGGGCTCATCTGGACTCTCCTGGCTGTGGGAGAAAGCACCAAAAAAGGTAACAGGGCAGAAGGGGAAGTGCAGTCCCGGGAGCATTTTGTTGCCTTTGAGAGGAGCTTTATAGGGAGTTTGCAGGATTGGGTTCCAGGTGCACAAAGCCTGAGGCGCACAGGCCTGTGAGTGCAGAGAGTGGGAGCCTGCATTCAAAGCAAGCTTTCATTCTTTAAAAATTGTCTCCTCTTAGTAACTACCCCCTGGCAGCTTCTAGTGAGAAAGTTGCTGCCTCACTACTTTGGGAAAGGTGTGTGTGCAGGGGATGGTTTGCTGGCTTTGTGCAGAGCTGCTGAGTGGTCAAATGGGTGAGAATGGGATTTGAGGGCACTGTACTGGAAGGAAGTCACCTACCCTATGTGTAGGCACCTCCTCTTGGGGTGCTGCTCCTGCTTGGAAAGTGTAGCTGCTGCTTGTCTAGGATTTGGCTAAAGCTGAAATTTGACTCAGAGGCATCTGAAGGTCATATTAGATCTGACCTCTCTGGATAAAACACTGAGGTCACAGGACTGTTGAACTATATATAACTTTTTTTTTCTTTCCTGATGCTTTTGTGCATTCAATTACCCCAGCAGGGAAGGACACTCAGCGCTCTGTAATTTGGGATCCCTCCCACCCCCGGGGGAGCTCGCTCCTCTATTTCTTGAAACAGATTGGATCAACCAAAAGGTTAGGGAACGTAACTCTGTTATTTAGCTGTATGTTACCTGTGTGGTTTACATCCTGCTTTAAGGAAGTGCTCCTTTCCATGCATTTTTCCTTTGGAACCTCCACCACAAACTGATGTCTCTCTCCCTCTTCCTGCCCCTCAAGAGGGGAAAACTCTGTCCATGAAGCATAGGGGCACCTCCAGATCAGTAAAAAATATTGTCTACAGCAGTGTTGAAGCTGGAAGAATTGCATGTGGGGACTGTCCTGCTGGCTTGCAGTGAGGGCAGGACCAAATAGCTGAGGAAGCGAGTGAAGAAAGGGAAAAAAGCAGCAACCTCTTAAGCCACTGGAGTAATTTCTCCTTTGAATTTTTTCCTGTGGTCATAAATACCTGGTGAGTCACTTAATGGCCGTGTGTCTGTTTCTCTATCTCCAAGTAAAGGATAAGCTGTACCTTTCTGTATTTAGCCCATGGCTCTGCTGGGGCTTAGTTCATTAGTGTTTATAAAGAATTTGCAATACCAAAATGACAAGTTTAGGCACTGCCTAAAACCTTATTTTTGACTGGTTTCCTGGATCATCTTAAACTATTTTCTTGGTGTGTTCACACAAATATGTATTAGATTTCTAGATTATGGGTATAAAACCACTGAAGCCCAGGGAATGAGGTGAAGGCAGACCGGGCTCAGTGGTGATGCTGTGCTGTCATGTCTAGAGGGTATTTCCTGTGTGCTTGAAGATTGAATTGTTTGTGCTGCATCTGTGAAGCTGACAATTCCTGTGAAGCTGTCATGTGTGCTCCAAAAATGCACAAAGGCAGCTTTTGCTTACAGATCCACCATAGTGTCATAAGCTTGGAAGTAAAACTACTCAGCAAGCTGCTGGACCTTATCTGCTTGTTCAGTCTCATGTTGATGAGAGCAGTTGAAATTGTAACCCCTGGGGCCAGGCCACGCTGCAGTGGGGAAAATATTAGGGAAAGATTTCAGGCAATGGAAACATTAGATGTTTCCACACCCTCTTGTGTACAGAACACAAATAAAGAGCATTTTCCCTTGAGACTTGCTGTGGAGGGTGTGAAGCAAAGTGGAACCCACCCGTTTGCACATTTTCTGGTTTATGTCCTTAAATGGCAAAGAAAAAAAAAATCTTTGGAATTTAGCTCATAGAAGGGTTATAAATAGATTTGTGGAGATAAAGTTTTGCTGTAAATGCTCTGGTTTGGGATCTATTCAGAAGAGTAACTTTGTAGGCCAACAGATATGAAGAGGAAAGGTATTGCTAAATGCAGGAAGACAGTGTCACTGCACATAACATGCATGTGTGACCTTTCCAATCTTCGCTCAAAATTGTGGAGACCTAAGAGGTATGGAAATCACTGTGTCCCTTCGAAAAGTTAAACAGCTTGGTGTGAGGAAGAACTGGTGTTCATGGTGTTAAATGGCTAAGGGGCCTGAACCTGTGACAGCTATGCAAACAAAGGGCCTGAGATGTGTTGGCAGCTCGTTTTGTGTCCTTGTCCAAAGGAGCTGGCTCTGCCTAGGGAGGAGCAGGGCTGGACAAACTCTCACCCAGCAGCAGCTCCTGGGCTCCTTTAGAAGTCAAGGTTAGATCCTGCAGGCTGGTGCCCATTGGATTCCAGTCATCCTCAAAGGCAGCTCTGCCCAAATGAAGCAGTCTGTGATCAGGCCATTGTTTGTTTCTTATTTGCAAGGCTTTGATGTTCTCTCTTGCCTTTCTCACTGCCACAGGGCATGGGACTACCCTTTTCCCACTTCATTCTTTTCTTTGACAGTGAGCTCTCTAATGGTGAAATGCCCCTCACTTGAGTTCTTTTCCCCCCCCTTGAGCCACAACTTCACCCTGGTAAAATCTTTCATCCCAGAGCACAAAGGCATGACCTTCTATAATTCCTCTCAATTTCAGAGGACCTAGCAGTGCTAGTGTGATAGCCCAGACCATTGCTTTGTAATATCAGCTGCTGTACTGAGGACAATTTCTTCTCAGTCTGAGTAGGTTCAGCTACAGAGAGAGGAGGCAAAGGATTTCATCTGCACCTTCCTAATGACCTCATGATAACCTCATTTTTCTCAGCAATTTCAACAGTCATTGAGCTGGGAAGAATTTGGCTTTGCTCTGGCCTAGTTAAAACTCATAGGTTTGGAAAAGAAATTCCAAGAGCTTGGCTGAAATGTGTAGAAAATAGGAGTGGGTTGGAGAAGTGTTTGGTCAGCTCCCATTTACCTGCACAGCTTAACGTGCTCTGGTGCTGCAGGATGCCTCTAGTCAGCATCACTTTGGAGGGCTGCAGCCCTGGCTCTGCAGAGAGGAGAGAGGTTTTGCTGCTTTGTTTGGCTTTGGGAACAGCATATCCCCATGTGCAGAGCCACACCCTCCTATGAAAATAAGGAGTTTCATTCAGATGTCTGATAAGCCACAGCTGTTGCTTTGCCACTTCAAACACAGCTTGGATTATAAAGACTGAAGTGCAGCATTTTAATTGCTGTAAATATGAACGAGAGCATTTAGGCAATCCAGATGATCCAGAGCCAAGCATTTCTGTGGCTAATGTATATTATACTGACAAAAGCAGGCCAGCTGAGAATTTCCCTACTGCTGTCCCAGTGATTTAAAACACCACTAATCTCTTTTCTGCTGCATTGGTGAAAATGAGGGAGGACCTGGGCATTAGCTGGCCTGAATCTGAACTTCGTTTCAGTGGCTGTACTGGGATACATTTAGTGATGTAAATGACACTGAGGGTGTTTTTAAAATATACATTGGATCTAGTCTGATTTCCTTGAGTTAGAGGAATTCAGAATTCCCTGTGAGCTGCTTGCTATCAAGAAGCTGGCCCTTTTTGTTTGATTTTCTACACATCCCCTGAAGGACAATGAGAGCAGGAAATTGGGTCAAAATCCCAGTAACAAGCACTCACTGGGAAATGATATTTTGTACAAGAGAGGGCACTGCAAACCCAGAAAGCCAGGAAAATTCCATTGCTCCTCACTCCCTGGTGATTAAAAGGCTCTGCCATATATGGGAAAGGTCTGAGCTTCATTCACTCCAACCACAATAGTAAATGGCTTATTCACTGGACACAGTATGCAATCAAGGAGCATATTGACAATAAAGAGGAAAAGCAGAAACTTTTGTATGTAGTCTGCTTTCTCTGCTGTGTGTTATTAGAAGCTTTGTGAGCAGCTTTTTTCTTGCTCTTTTATTTAGATCCCTGTAAACTTAAGTCAGTTTTGTTTGCCACTTAACCCTCCTTCTAAAACCAGACACACCAGCCTATTTCCTCTACTCCCCCCCTATATAACCCAAACAAGAAAAGAACATTTCCTTTACCAGTGCATATATAAACGTAGTTCCTTGGTCTTCAGTGCACCTAGTGTGCATTTATATGACTAAAAAACTGGGGTTAGTGGACAAAATCTCATTCTTACTAGGTATAAAGCACTGACTTTAAGAAAAGCAATGATTAAATGCCAGTGTTCTGGGGTCAGGGATGGGACCACAGGAGTGAAGCAAATACATGTGTGTGTATAAATAGGGATGAATTTTGAGGGGAGGAAGGGAGCAATGTGTTTTGGATGGGAGCTGCAGAAGGGGTCCCCAGTGATCCACACTGCTCTCAGGGGTTTCCTTTCCACCACATCAGTTTCTAGGTAGTGAAACCCTACACAGACAACACTGAGATGCAAAGTCACTGGAGCACAGTTGTGTTTACATTCTTGCTTTTCAGCTTATTTTGTTTAGGGGCTGGTACTCTCTGCCATCAAAATCATGAGGATAAAGTAGCTGGTGTAGCTGGATTTTATTTCACATGGAGAAGGACAGTTTAAGTGCAGTAAAGTACTTAAAGACAAGATGTGCTTTGCTTGATGGAGATTTTCTGGAGTTTTCGTTGTTTGTTTTGCATTGACTATCTTAGAAATGCATTGTTTGTGTCATATTGGTAAGTTTAGAGTTTCTGTGATATCTCCTATATAATTTTGCTGAAAACCCATATCTTTGTGGCCAGGAGGGCTGATGGATCAATTGTATTTCCCAGACTACTCCTCATTCCACACCACGCTCATGTTTTGAGGCCATGTTGGACATGGGTGTTACAGTCAGCCACAGGACAGGTTGCCTGGATTTGAAACCAGCAAATACTTTTCATCTCTGGCCAGCAGTACTTCTGAGGAGGTGGCATTTGACCATTATCACAAAATCATGCTGAGACCTGCCCACTGAGGAGCTCTAATGTGGCCAAAAGAAGCACGGTCAAGTTGTGGCTGTTGGGTAGTGCAGTAGTAGCACATGAATAATTCTGTTTTCCAGCTCTTAGAAGGATCAGGGGTAGCCAATTTGGAGACCAAAATAACTACTTATCTAATCTCATTCATATTTTTTCATTCAGGATTTGGACTGGGAGAAACTCTGCATTGTATCAGCTTTTTAAATGGCATCTGGAGCCTTTGGAAAAGGCCCTTGAGCAATAATCACATTGAATGCAATAAGTATTTTTGCATGGTCAAAAATGCTTTTCATTTCTTCTATTTTTACCATCTCCATGATTCCAAAGGGAGTGGGGAGACTGCTTTGTTTTCCTTTTACCTGTTAAAAGAGCGAAGTGTAAACAAAGGATGTTTTGGAGTAGTTTTTCCTTTGGTTTTCTCCTCCCCTAACTGATTTGTGACCCAGTGTTTGTGCAATCTCACTCTGGCTGCCTGTAGAGAAGGTTTGTAGCAGCTCATGGTGTTTAACTCTGCTGCTCTACACTGTCCCCATGGTCAGTAAAGATGTGTATTGCTTCACCTGTCAAACCAAAAACTACTTTGTCATTCTTGTGCCATCTGCCATAGTGACCTAATTGCTTTTCTGAAATAGGCATTTTTTGTTTTTGTTTTGCTTTTTTCCCCCTCTCTGTTCACTATCATCTGTAAATAGATGTGAGCTCCTTTCTTGGAGTCAATATATAGCAAATGTATTATTAACAAGTGGAGAGGGAGTAATGGTGTGTTTGCCTTCTGTGTCAGAGTACCTGATAAAGATCTGTTCATCTTAGTGAAAAATGAAAGGAATTTACTGTATGTGCAGGAAATATGTTTTGTTATAAATGAACGGATTGAAGTGGTGACAGGCTATGAATCTGACTTACATGACAAAATACAGTTATACACTTCTGAAAGCCTGGAGACTGGTGTGATGAACTGGAAAAAACATTATAATCTGAGCACGTTATTTCTGTCTCTCCTGTGACCCTTCAAGGCAATGGAAAGTCACTGATGGAAAGGCTGTTGGCATTAGCAGGCACAAAGCTGGTTTCATTGCTCCTGGTTCCACGCTTACAGATGGCTGAGGCTGAATTTAAATAGGTACACTCAGTGTTTCCCAATTTAGAATTAAATACCAGAAGCTATAGGTGTAAAAAACCCCCATAACCAACACCAATCTCCCCCCACAAAACCAAAAAGCTGGGAAAGCCATACATAGGTCATCTTGTCCCTATCCTGTAGGCAGTGTAGGATAATTCCCAAAAGTACATTCACACATGTTTTGTCCATAAACACCTCTGTTTATTAACAAAATACAATAAACTCCCTTTTTTTTTTGTTTTTCCTCCTTTCTTTGAGGATTGGGATAGTTTGCTGCACTTTCTAGATTTTAGCAAGGGGAAATAGCTATCATTCTAAAATGTGTTTCTTGGCCCATGGATGTTGCTCATGTGAATTCAAGCAAGAAAAAAAACCCCTAATGAATGGAAACTTGCAGAAGAGTTACCAGCAGCTGCTTTTATTATGGACCATGGCTCTGACATGATCTCACACACGTTTAAGACAAGTGTTACCTCACTGGCTTCAATGGAAATGCTTTTCATTTGCAAGGGAGTAAATTAAGCCAGAATCAGACAGAGACCTAGGGAAACTCTCTGGGAGAGGGTTTTAGTCTGGGAAATGTGCTTTACATACACATAAAATATATGGGCATATCTGCACACCGCAGTAAATGTGTCAGGCCACCTGAGAGAAAGAGGCCAAGTTCTGCTTTGAGTAGCACCTGTGTAAATCCAAAATGAACTGCAGGGAAAATGTGCCAGGGAGGACCAAAGAAGTATCTAATTTTCTTTGAGTGCTAGAGTGCATTTTTCTTACTGGATTTCTCAGGTTTCCTTGATCAGATGGGTAGAAAATCCAGCAAAATCAGACTGTTCTCAGGGAGCTTCATGTTTTTGGCTCCTTATTTTCAACCATATCAAAAAAAGTTGTGTTGATTGTGAAACCAGTTCAGACAAAAGTACAGTTACAGTAACATGTACAGTTATTCTGCCTTGAAAATACAGAAGGAACAGTGAAATAACTGTATACTTCTTGAGTCAACTTTTCAAAATTGGGCAGTATTGCATTGTCTTTCAAGCTCAGTTAAATCTTGCAAAATTGGAGGAAGGTGTCTGTGCTCTATTGAAAACGTAGCTATGGTCTCAAAAAGGCAGAAGAACTTTAAAACTTCTTCAGGTCCAGCAGAGATGTTAGTTAAGAGGAATATTTTGGTGCTGCAGTGACAGTCTGCAGCTGTGGCATGGGCTTTGCTGTTTTTTCTGGGTGTGAGGAAATGCAGTTGAAGATGTGACATTGGTTAAGAGAGAGTAAAGGACAGGAGAGAGGGATTTCAGGTCCTGGTTTGTTGTTCTCCTTATGTTTTGGTAGCCCTGCTTGCTGCTCTCCTGTACAGCATCACCTGAGGGGCAGGCACACCTGGCACAAGAGCCTGCAGCCTCTTGGGTGTGACCTTTGAAATGTGGTGCTTTAGGTGCACAGTTGACTTTAGCAGGATTTCCCACCAGTGTAAACACTGGTTTCAGATGCTTTTTGCTTTACTCAGTGTTTGAAGCAGTGATGTTTTCAGGTGTGTGGTGTAAAGTTTCTCTGTAATGTGGTTTGCAGCTGATGCTGTGCACTCCCTGTGATGGAGGGAAAATGTTTTAAGACTATGGAATTCAGTAGTGTTAACTTTCATTTTTACTTTCCTTGAGGACTTGAAGAAAAGCAGAATGATGGTAATTAAGCTTGATCTGTAGCCCAAAATTGAGGGGGGGAAGGCAATAAAGTATAGGGAATGTTTTAAATGGCCCTATCCGCTTATTTAAAGCGAGCTCTTAGGGAGTGGGGTTACAAGCCTCTTCTCAGCCTATTACAGGTTTCTAAGTGTTCAGTGTCTGAGCCAAAGTTAATTATACTGTCCACAGAAAAAGCACAGCAGAAGCTGGTGTCCCTGTGGTTCATACAACTGCTAATTATTTCCAGTGGTGATGCTGAAATGCGTTCTTACATAATTGGTCTGAGATCACCAACTTGTTTCACGTAGATGCAGTTCTGCACCAGGCAGGAATGACTTCTGCCAGCTGCAGGGCCCTGCCAGATTCACACTGGTAGCACCAAGTAGGGAGCCTGTTGCTGGAAGCATTTGAGATGAGATTTTTTTAGTTCTCCCTAGATCCTTCCTCTGAGGAAATTCAATGCTGCTGATAGACAAACTCCAGTGGGAGAGCTCATGTTTGAATACAGCACAGAAATCCTTTTCTTCTGCTTGCTTCCAGCATTCTTCTCTCTGAAAAACCACCCCATATTTCTATTTTAATATTGTCTTTAGTTGAACAGCACTTACCAAATTCAAATTCTCCCTTGTATGTGCTAAACAACACTGTGCATGTTGTGGGTCCTTTAACTGAGACAAAAATGGCCAAGGTCATGTGGAAAGTCAGTGAGAGAGGGGGGCAGAGGTTGGGACTTCTGTCTCCTCCTAGGTGTAAAATATGTTTTCATCCCAGGGAATAATACCCATAGGTGTCCAAGTTTTGACCAGGATAGGATTAATTTTTTTGCAGTAGCTTGGGGATGAGTGCTGGTGGAGGAGAGGCTGGACATGACCTGGCAGCGTGAACTTGCAGCCCTGAAAGCCAGGTATGTCCTGGGCTGCATCCAAAGCAGTGTGGGCAGCAGGGGAGGGAGGCAATTCTGCCACTCAGCTCTGGGGAGACCCCACCTGTGAGTGCTGCATCCAGCTCTGGGGTCCCCAACACCAAAAGGACATCAGGCTGTTGGAGGGAACGCAGAGGAGGTCACCACGTGGATCAGAGGCTGGAGCAGCTCTCCTATGGCAAAAGGCTGAGACAACTGGGTTTGTGCAGCCTGGAGAAGAGAAGAGCAGGCCTGAGAGCAAGCTGGACTTCAGTGCTGGAATGCAGTGTAGGATCAGACTGCATGCAAGAGTTGAAAGAAGTGTGTCAGAAATGAGCAACCAGAATTTTCTGCTGGAACACATCTATGGCACAAGGACAGGAGGGTACCTAGGAGCAGATCTTTCTCATACAACTCTGGTGCTGCCTGCTGCACAAAGGAGCAAAAAAGTATCTCTGAAGTGCCAGAAAGAAAATCTTTGTGTACTGCATGTGACTTTGCATTTATACAGGTGCAATTGGCTTCAACTGAAGGGCCATTTTGATGAGATAGTGTCTCATTTATATCTAAGATATAAATTACATTTTGACATTTCTCTGAGTAGTAGAAAACAAACACACTCCACTTGTGTTGGTGTTCCTGTGTGCATGAAAGATGACCTGTCCTCTTTCCCCACATGCGTTTTCTGTGTGGACATAATGCCCCTATTCAGTATTCATAAAGACACTAGTGGCTACCCAACTTGGCTGCTTGATGAGGAGAGGCATTTGCAGAATTCCACCCAGCTGAAATCACTGATTTTGCAAGTGGAATTTGTTTATACATTTTTTTTCTTTGTTAAAAAAATGCAATTAGTGGTTTACAATGTTTATATGGATAGCACCAGCTGAATCTTGTTCCAGTCCATTGCATGCTATTTCAATGTGACCTACATTGTGCAAAAAAAATGACCTACATGTGCAAGGCATTGTGCAAAAAAATTCTGACTGGGATGTCCAATTTTAAGTTCAAATTCTCACTATAAGTAAGAAGCTTTGTCAAGCTTAATATGATATCAGGAACTTTTTTTTTAAGGGATAGAAACAAAGGAGACCTAATAGAAGTAAGCTGCTATCCTGCAACTTTAAGGGATTGGATCTTGAACTGAAGATCCTGAAGTATGAAGTCAATTCACCACCCAAAATTCACCTTTTCCATTCAGCAACCCCTAAAATCTCTTTTGGGGAGCCAGCTGTGCTCACATCTAATTTCTCCCTATCAGGGCAAGGGTGCCAGTTCAAAACTTTGGTGTGTGCCAGCCATGCTAAGGGGGCAGAGTGTCAAACATGCTGTTTTGTGTGAAATTGAGCGACAATGCTGTCCCAGACTGCTTCCTCTTTTACCTGATTGCTTTATTTTGTATGTCTTTTGCTTTACTTTATTGATTTCTGCTATTTCTGGTTTCATATCACAGCAATAGGAAGCTTGTGGACAAAGTATTCAAATAGCTTTTGGGCAATTATATTGTAGCAGTATATTGCTTATTGCATTGAAACCAGAGCAATCTGTGTCCAGGTTCACCTCTGGTGAAGTTAATTTCTAACCACTTGTCATTCTACAGAATATATCTCACAGTGGTGCCAAAAAAGCAATTGTTTCCTCTCTCCCTTAAGATTGAAAAAAGCTTCTATGTACATTAGAGTACTAAATAAAGAGTTCTAGAGAGAAATGTCTGCTTTGAAAACCCCCAGCACAATATTCAGAGGTGACCCTTACAGGCAGTGAAATGCCTTTAGAGGAGTTCCACAGCAGAAGTTGTAGGCACTCTCCTGGTTGTACTCTGGGCATGGTATTTCCAGCAGCTTTTGAAAGTAATCATTCCTCTTCTGGGCTGTCCCATGGCACATGCACAATGCAGTCTGGATTTCCCCAAAACAGTGCTTTTAGGAACTTTTAATTGTCATCATTTGGATTGGGAGTTACTCTCCTAAAAGAGCAGCTCTGGCTGTTGCGGGGATTTTTGTCAATTTTTCCTGTTCAATATTATTTTAGCATTTCTTCTCCTGCTAACAGCTGATGCAGACTGCCCAAAGAAATGTGCCTGCCCTTGACTTTGACCCATGTGAATCCATTCAGTGGCTTCACATTTCCTAGATTCTAGTTGTGCTCACTGAGGGGAAGGGGACCTGAAATGTTATTTTTAAATGTTGTTCTGTCTTCAAACAGCTCAGTCACTGCTCCATGGCCAGAAGTACCAGATTTTGTTAGGACCTTCAGCTGTTGACATCAACCTCAGAATAAGATCATTTCTTGTGTATAAATTTATGTAGATTGAGAAAGGATTCATTTGACAGAGACCAAAGATTTAAACATTTAGGTAATTGCTGTCTAATTATCATAGCCATGGTAATGTGACAGGGAAAAAAGAGAAAAGGTTCTAAGTTACTTTGAGCCATCAGATAAGAAATCTAGATCCTGTAGTACATGCTAGCTGCAGTATTTCAGTTCCTAAAATGTGTCTATGGTTAGCAGCTTTAGGCACTTGGTGCTGTCTTTGATTATAACAGTGCTGAACTTTAGCTTCAAAATTGAAACTTCTGATTTTCTAGTACATCAGTAAGTGAAACCTAAACCCATGTAATCTGTAAAAATAAATGTAATTACTTTGGCAAATGTGTTACAGCTGGCCAGGTTTAACATTAAGGTACCTGTTTCTTATAGCTGACTAGTGTCAGAAGACAGAGGTGATGGCTTGAGCTGTGCTTTGCAGGCAGAATGGTGGAGAAAAATTATTGCTTTGCATTCTTCTGTGTGTACATTAAAGTGAATTAAACAGAGTTGCAGATCTGACCTCTGACACTTCTTCCTACTATTTTCTTCTGTTTAAAGCATCTTGGTGAGAGCAGCTTTTTTTTTTAAAATTCCAAAATTTCTGGTTAAACTGTAGTTAAGTGGGCAGCTTCAAAATTGAACACTTGATAAAATCTTTAAGAAAACCTGAGCATCTGAAGCTGTGACTGATCTCTTTCAAGGTGGCAGTTTGCTAGAGCAGGAGATGGGACTCTTGCATCACTGGTGCTGCTTTGGTTTTGCTTTAGCAGAATTTTTGGCCTTTTTTCTTTGGTTACTTATCTAGCAAACATGTTTGAGATTTCTGCAGTAGCACAGAGATAAAGGGCTGACTGCAGCAAAGCACTTCAGCTTTGGTGAATGATTGCTATGGTGAAAATAAGATCATGGAAGGCTGTGCAAGGTTTCTCTCTGGTCAGAGCACAGGCACAAAGCCCTGCTTGCACTGGTGTGGGTCTCTTTATTATTCTCCAGACTTTGGTGTCACTTCCTCTTGTGGATAGAGCCTTATTAATCTGCTATAAGAGCACATTTGTTTCCTAACCTTTTGAAAGTTTGAACAGCTATTTTTCATAGGAATGCTGTGGCTTGAGGCTTAATTAGGGCCCACTAAGTGTTTAGAGGTCTTTTAATGAGAGGTGCCCTGGAAGTGATAAGTGCACTGTGATGTTATTAACTAAAGTGATGCCTACCAAGAACTAGTGGTAGATAAGGCTATCATCAGCTGCTAAGCTTTTCTGTTCCTGCTCTTTGATCTTGCAGGTTTCTAGTTCTTCCACTTGAGCAGTTTTAAATTCCTCCTCACAAAGAACACCTATTGAAGTAATGTGGACGAACTGATTTTTGGATCACTATTTCAAACAACTGGAGCAAATTATTAGGTTTACAGTTTCAGGCTTAATTTAGAGCATTGGGGTTTTTAGAATTGCTTTCTGGGAGGCTTAACATTTAGGAACAACTGTCTTGAGTAGCCAGGGTTTGTTACAGGACAAGAGTACCTGTGGGATCTTCCTGAGAGGTGGCCTCATTCTTGTTCTCACATATTCTGGTCTTTCCAAGAGTCATTTTTCTCCTGTGAGATGTTACTGGGAGTGTTTTTGTGGCATCATTAACAACTCTATATCTTGATCTTAACCATCCTGGACCTCATGCAGCATCTGAAAATAAAAGCTGCAGTGAAAGCCTAAACTTTGTGGGGTTTTTTTTTGTTTTGCTTTGGGTTGCCGTTTTTTTAAAGAAGCAAAACTGTAGTTTCTGGATGACCTGCAGATATTATGTGGGCAAAATTCCTGCTCTAAATGGTTCCCAGGATAACTCTGCATTGTGTATGTCCTAAGAAACTTGCAGCTGGGATTTGTTTTGTTTGCTTGCAAAAGAAAATTAATATATCATGATGGGCAATGCACGGCACATAAGTCAAATTACACAAACAACTGAGGATTTTTGTGTTCTTATATCTGTCCATGGATAATATTTAGAAAACAAAGTAATTTAAAAACCTTAAAGAATTTTGGCTGCCTTTCAGAAATGGTAGAGTTAAGTCAATAAAATGCTCAGTAGAGATTGTATGTCCCCAAACATATTTTATCTTGACAGGTTATGTACTATTGAGAGCTGCAGCCATGACTTGAAGCCAAGTTGGGAAAAGAACAGTTCTGTTACAGGGCTGCATTTGATGGGAATCTGAGGAGGGGAAGGGAGAGAATTGTGTGAGCTCTGAGAATGCCAAACGCAGAAAGCCTCGCTAAGCTGAACTCCTGGGCTCTATAAATCATTGTTACATCAGTAGGTCTTTACTGATTTACATCTCTTGGGCATCTGTTTTGGTTTTTATTTTACACAAACCTAATTTCTCTGGATGCATGAAAGCATGGGGTTTTAATAGAAGTTATATTGATGGGCAGTAGCTTGGAGTCTGTGTATGAAAGTTTGTAGTCGGTATCATTGACTTAAAAAAAATAAAACAAATAAAATGAACAAGTGTGGCAATGTCTAGCCTCCATGACCTGGATCAAATCAATCCATTATTTCTCTGCACTGATGTGGCTCCATTGAAGTTTGCTTATCACACCTCCTGCTTCTATGCCAGTGTGTAACTAGAAAGAATAGACTTTCTGGGTAGGAGACTGGAAATTACGAGTTATGTGACATTAGAACAGATACTTTATTGCCCTTTGGGTCCTCCCATCTGAAAAGAATGTGAAAAATACATTCAAATAGCAAGGAGGATAAACTCTGTCTCTGCTATCTGTTGAAGGAAGCTCAGTAGCTCTAGTCCCACTATTGCAGGGTTGTAACTCTGGGTTTATGGGGACTGAAAAGTGGTGCTGTGGAGCAGGAAGGTGCCCTATCTCTGTTTTAATTAGCCTGCACGTGAGTCATGTGCAGTCCTGCTCTTTTACCCCAGTGAGAGACTCCATGTAAAGGTGGAGGTCTGACACAGGTGTTCATTCATCCATTTTTTTGGGATACCTTTTACAGGTACTAAAGGAAACCTGCATGGAGGCAGTGCAGGATGGGCATGGGCTGCAACAGCTTCATGTGAAGGCAGGGAAGAGTAATTTTGAACTGAACTTGGATGGTATTTTGGCCTACTTAATCAGCAGAAGTTGGAATGGTTTGGTGTTAAAGTTGTGAAAGAATTATAGAGGATTTAAGTTTACTTCTTGGTCATCCTATATGAGCATTAGCAAGGCTGTGAAAGAGTTGAGTAAGTCTCATTTTGAGAGTCTTTTCTCCTGAAACCTTTGCTTTGGGGAATCTTTAGTATGATGTAGATCCTGTAAGAGGAAACAGTGGACTATTGTTGGTTGGTGAACTCCCCTTTTGCCTGTCCCCTCAGAAACCTGACTCCTAAAAGACCCCAAGCACTCTCAAAGTAAGAAGGAGCTCCAATAAGAATGTTTGTCAGGCTGAGTGTCTTAAAAATGAGTATGACCATAAGTCACACAGCAGAATACACTGCCTAATAGGGCTATGTGGTGTGTAAAAAAGATAAACAAATTATATTTAGATTTGTAGATTTTTAATTGTTTTTCCTTCATAGAAAAATCTTGAGAAGATATTTTGCTGTGTTGCTACTATTAAAATAGATATTTTGGACTGTTAAGGTTCAATTGTTTTAAACAAAACCCCAAAAAACAACAACAACTTGGAGGAATGTTTATATTTTTCCTCCTTAGATGTTCTGTCCTTGAGTCAATGAACAGTGGCTTGAAGCTGATGAGGGATGCAGTTCAAAATGCAATTCAGACTGCAGTGTGGAGGCAGCTGTTGGGAATTAAAACCCTCAGAGGACCACCCTTCCCCACCATGGCTGTGTGTGTTGGCCTGAGAGGCTTCATCTGTCCCTGGAAGTCTTTCTTAATCCACTTAGGTGTTGTCAGATAATTCTGTTGGGGAGGCTAGGGTGGTGCTGTTTGCACACAGAGCGAGATTGACCACGGTGGAATTATTTCTCTTATGAGAGAGGGGAAAACTCCTGTGGGAAATAGATGTGAATTAAATACCACATATTCACCCACTGATTACCTCAGGGGTGGGAGGCATGGAAAGCCAGTGGTGAAATGACTTACAGGGAGAATTTAACAGGTCCTCAGGGGTAGCCTCTCCAACCTCCCTGAGCTCAGCCAGTGCTGCTTGGCATGGAGTGCCTTTCTCTGCCGTGAGGTAAGTACCAGACAATGATTCCTTTCTCCTTTTGCACAGTGAGGGTGAAACTGGGCTGCACTGGAGCCATTTCACAAGGACAGGGGCAATTGTCTTGCACTGTATTGTGCTGACTTCAGCTAAAGCAGGAGCAAATCCTTAAGGTCCAGGAGTAGCAATAAGCAAGTGTAGCACATTCAATGATGTGGAAGCTGTCTTTTTTTATTCTTCATGGAGAGGTCCACTAGCTAAAGAATCTCTTGAATTTTTTTGTTTTTTGATGACTCTTGATCTTGAAAAAGATCAAGACTTGGGTAAATAAAAATTATTAAAACATACCAGAAGCTTAGATACTTAATTGGATACTCAATTTGAAATGGGTTCTTTACCTTTACTTGATGACTCATTTTCAGAGAGATAGCTGCTAAATGAGACTACATGACTTGAAGTTCTGGACACTGAAAGGCACAGTGTGATGCTGAATTGTAAGGTCAGATCCAACTGAAGTCAGAAATTACTGAGAGTTCTTGCTGTCTGACAGCTTCACAGCAGTTTAAGGCACACAAAGCAATATATTCCAGCAGTGTTCAGGAAATGCTCTTCAGTTCACTTCTGAAGACATATTTTTCCACTACACCTGTGTATAGTCATTCTAATCTTTAGTGGATTACAGCTCAGGACTTAGTGGTGTCTTTAGGGAAGAATAATGGAATCTGTGTTGCTTAGTGTCTGCTGTAACCTTTTCTAAATAGAGGATTTCATACCCAGCATCTTTCATCAGCCCTGGATTCACTCAGTTTGTCTTGCTGCAGTAACCTGTCACAGTCACCTTCACTGGGGGTGTTTGCAATGTTCTGCTGAAAGACTGAAACCTGTAGTGCTGTGAAACAGTGACATAAA
>VYZP01009655.1:0-28855 GCA_013400635.1 Hypocryptadius cinnamomeus
CATCCATAATCACCAAAAGAATATTCTTCCAGTGCAGAAGAACCAACAGAAGGTGAAATGACAATAACATCTTGAGAGCTGCTTTCCCTTCTGCTGCTCCAGAGCCTCTGGGCTGGGAACCTGCTCTTTGTGGACAGCCAAGCAGTCATTGTGCATCCAGAAGAAGATGTACAGCACATTAATTAATACTTCAGTAATGCTACCAGGCAATTTGGCCTGATCACCAGTAGAAAGAATGAAGGTTCTTTTCCACACTCACCGTGCTAGAAAATAGACTGCCCTGTCCGTATGTGTTCACAATGCAGGTCTGTAGCCTGCAAACCAATTCTGCTCAGAGAACCTCAGCAGGAGGCTGTCTTGGAGTGTCACAGCAAGACATGAAGTCATGCAGAGCACAGCAAAATCCAACATGGCTCTTAGGAGATTAAAGGGCGCTGTATCTGGAATACAGGAGGCATCTGGCTTCGAAGTGCCACACAACTGTCATCACCACTTTCTCATACTCATGTGAGACATGAACAACTTATCATTATCACAGCATGTGACTTCCCAATTTCACCTGCACTGACTACTGTGCTGTTGCTGGTATAAATAAGCACACAGCACTATTAGCCTGTTATTCAAAGTCCTGTCAAATATCAAGTGCTGTAGTAATACTCTCGTGAGCTGTGTTCTCCCAGAGAGCTGATGCACATGTCAGATGAGAGGCCCCTCAACCCCAAATTTGGTGGCCAGTTTCCACATATTAAGCACCTGAGAGTAGGTGAGGAGACAGGGCAGCAAAAACATGTCAGGCAAACCTTTAGATGGTAGCCAGCTCAACATCACAGAAAACTGCTCCTAAATAGCATCTCCTGTTGCAAAGAACATGGATTGGCCAGACTATACATAGAGAAACACTCTGCAGCATAGGAGCATGGAGGACGGTGGATGTTGTACAGACTGACAGCACACCTTTGGTGTGTTCAGTTTGTGACAGCAGGACCCAGTGAAAGCACAACAGCTGAGTCTTTGCATGTTGAATGAACAGCAACAATCATCCTTAAATCCTGTGGTGGAACCATAGCTAGACCTTCTGTTTGGTCTCCTCTGCCTGAACTCCCAGTAGAGTTTAAATGAAATTATACAACATACTCTCATCAACTCCTGGCCTCAGTGTTACAGAAGAGTTGCACAGAATTTTTCACCTTAATTTTTCCAACACATTTTGAAATGGTTTCAGGTGATCTTTGCTTCTTATTCTGTATTTTTGCTCTCTGGTAAGCCTGGGGAAATAGGAACATGTTGCTCACTTTTTTCTGTGCCTTTCAATATTTTGCATGTTTTTCCAGAAGAGTTCCGACTCCACTGCAATAGCAGCTTGTCTATCTTGCTAATGATTTGTCACTGAATGCCAGACAGGACAAATTTGAAATAATTAGGATAGGAATGAATGACATTTTCTAGGCAATATGTGAATGATAAGCTTTAACTAACTTTGGCAGTCTTCTGCTTAATCCATACCTTTTTTCCTTTGGCTGAATGCTTGGTGTTAAGTGATAGAAAAAGGTGAACTTTTCCTTTTTTTTTTTCTCCAAATGTTTTAACTATTCTTTATCTCCCATAAAAGCCACACTTCCCATAAATCTTACTTTCTAGAAAGAAAGTTCTCCTTTACAAGTTTCCTATTCAAGTGCAATTGATTTCTAGCATTTATGCTTACTTTATTATGAAGAGCTGGAGAGACAATCGCAACAGTTTGTTTTATTCCAGTTATTAAAGCCCTGTCAAAGGGCAATGATCTGACAAGGCAGTGCTTAAAGCAATGAATCCTATGTTAAATCTTCACAACAGAAAAAAGTTTTCAATTGCCTTCTGTGTTTACCTTCTTAGTCTCATTGCCATTCACACCCAATGCAGCGCTTACAGCAGGATCACCCAGCCTCCCCTCTGAAAACTGCCCTTTCCATGTTTCTGGGGACCTAGCGCCAGAGTAAGAAAAGCAAGGCTGAGGTCAAGCAGGAGGACTCTAGGAGAAAGCTTCTGTCTTCAGCTTTGGAAACAAGCTCCACAGTGAGTCTTCTTAAATAATATTTTGTATTCACACACTCAGTCAATATGAAAAGACACACGTTATTAGATCCCCATACTTTGATTTTGAAAAAAAGGTAAACTTGACAGAAAGGGTTTTACTGGTAAGAGCAAAACATTATGGCAAACTCACTCTCTGAGGATTAGATCCCTACACAATAGGCTACCAGGGCCAGCTCCTCCACCCCTTACCTTGCTCTGAAATGTGTGTTGCACATTAGCTGCATTTGTTACATGTGCTCTGTGGGTACCTCATTTTTCAGAGCACTCAGGGACAAGTAGATTTGGAGTCTCAAATGCCTTGAACCAATGACTGATGCCCAGGTAGTCCATTAACTCAAGGTAGTAGCATTTCTGGTCATGGGTGAGAACCAAACTTTGAATATGGATTAGGTACTGGACCTGTGTCCTTACCTTATGTATCCTCTTAAGGTACATGTATGTCATTCTGAATCTTCTGGAGGCTAAGACCCTTTGGAGAACTAAATCATTAGCTCTGGCTTCTAGTCACTCTAAGATAGATAGATAGACCAATAGTCATAGCAGTTGTGCTGCCTCATTATCTCAATTAATTAGAACAGAGAAGAGGAATATAAAATACTTCTCCAACACTGTTGAGGTTACATTCTACTATAAATGAATATCTGTGTCCTGAGTCTGTCTCCTGCTTTTGCAATGGTCCAACCACATGGTCCAATCTCAGTGCCATTGAACCCCTATTAGGTCCCTTGCTCACAAGCTCTGATAGCTCATGTTAGAATCACAGGGTCATTTAGGTAAAAAAAACCCTTAAAATTCCTGAGTCAAACCATTGAGCCACTTAAGGTGTCACAGACCCAATCTGTCCATCCTCCCCTTCTCTGGAGATTTGCATCCCCATGGCTCAGTTGTACTTCACAGCCCCAAAAAATGTTGATGAACGCCCAGGGCTGGGACCTGAGACACCTCAGGGCTCTAACTTATGAGCCTTGTCATGGACAGCACTGGAAGTAAAACAAGTGTTTTCCAGGGTATCCTCAAGGGCTGTTACACAGGGGACTTTCAAAGAAGAAATGATTGGTTAGAAAATACGTACTTGCAAAAGAGAGACCCCCTGTATGCTCTCAGTACTCACCCACCTTTCCTGTTTTCAGGGATCTGGTAGATGTTTTATGCTCTTCTAGCCATAAGCACATGATAGGAAAGGAGAGGAAATGGCACGATAAGAATAAACACTACACAGGGACCATTTCCAACAAGGAAACTGCTCCTGGCACTGCATGTCAGACAGTGGCTACACAGATATATAAATGCCGGCTACACAGATTAATACCTCCGGGATTTATGATTGCAGCTAAAATATTAAAATATTCCTGTTTTCTTCTCAGTTTAGGCCTGTTTTTAATTTTTTTTTTCTCTGTTTGTGTCATTAAATCCACGGCCATATCAATACCTAAGGAAAATGGTTGCAGGGCCAGAAGCTTCTGGATCCAAGCTTTGGCAGGCTGCAAAGGAGAAGAGGAAAGGGAAAGGAGTTTCAAACTCAGCTAACTATGGCATTACCACTCCCAGGAGACCCTGCAGCAAGGTGCAAAGCTTGCCAAAAGCCATTTGGGTACACATGGTAATTTGAACAGCAAGATCTCCTGAACTGTCTCCAGCACAGCTGTGGTCTAAATGTATTACTTTATTGACCATATAGGTGCAATGCAACTGTCCTTTGTACATATGATTTGGAGAGAGCATATTGCTCCTAGTTTTGTTTCACTTTCTATCAGCACTTGTAGCAGACTCAGTCTCATCTCTTCTTTCATCTAAGAATGCTGTGGGGGTACATGTCATTTGAGAGATTCTGTACAAATATCAGAGAATCAAAGAATCATGGAATAATTTGGATTGGAAGGAGCCTTAAAGGCCACCTAGCTCCAAACCTCCTGCCGTGGGCAGGAAACCTTCCACTAGACCAGGTTACTCAGAGTCCCATCCCAAGTAGCATTTGACACTTCCAGAGATGGGGAGTCCACAACCGCTCTGGACAGCCTCTGCAAGTGCCTCACCACCATCACAGTAGAGAATATTTTTCCTAATGTTTAATCTAAACATTGCACTCTTCAGCTTAAGGCCATTTCTTTTTTTCTTATGGCTGCCTATGGCTGCATAGCCTTGTGAAAATTCCTCTCCAGACAGCTTGTAAGTCTCCATAGTTTGCATTGTAACAACCCAAATTATAAGAACATCATCAGGATAAGCTTTGCCTGAATATCATACAGAAAATTGTGCTGAAATTGTTTTGAGAGTGGCTCATTTCCATTCCTCATTCAATATAAAAAAATGTTGAGACCAGTTCTAAGTTGTTCTGAATCTGGCATTAATGGAGGAACACAGACCTCACACAAAAGAAAAACATCCTTTCAACCCAACACCAGCACAGCATGAAGAAAGTCAGTACATCTTCCTGCAGAACACCTAACAGCTCTATTTTCTGAGGTCCTGTCTTCTGGGCTCAGTTTTTCCAGGAGAAGTAAGTACTAAAATTTTTTCATCTATCTTTTCAAGGGGCCTTTGTTGGCTAGTAGGATTTGCACAAACAGGCAGCTCCACCAAAACATATTTCAAGTTTCCTATTGGTCATACCAAAGGTTGGTAAATTAAACTATATGCAAGACAAAATCTCTTGATTTAAAGTTTCAATGAAGGAGATTATCATGAGACCCTACATCCAATCTGTGTAAATATGATCATATTCTAAAATAGTCAGATAAAACAGATCAGACCCCATTTCGGGAGTCAGATGTCCCTACTAATTCAGCATGCTGATAGCTCAGAATCTGTTACTCACGGGTTTTTTAAACACTGAGGGATGTGTACCACATGGAGGGGAGCATTATGAAAGCTACTTTTCAATATTCTTATGTTATTATATCAAGCTATGTAATAAGTATTATAGTGTATATATACTAAATTGTATAGATCTATTATTATATGTTGCTAAAAATACCATTGCACACTTATATGGGGACTTCTGCAAAATGGGAAGCCAAAGAAAAGCCTGAGTTTTGTGTCTTGCTGCATGGAGCTAGGAATATAGACATGGGAGGAGACTACTTTTGTTTTGAATGTAGAAGCAAGATGATTCTGAAAAGTGGGACTATTCTCTGCAAAATACTTTAATTTGGATTTTGTAGTATTGATAAAAATCCAAATTCAAAACAAATATGTTGCAATTACATCCTTATGCTTATTTTATTCTATTTTTCTTCTTAATTTTGAAAGGAAAGAAGGTGAAATAAATTATTCAATATACTGAGATGAATAATTATTCGTACAACATTATAATAGTCCAAGTTAGGGACAGGGCCCAAAGTTCCCACTCATTTTAATGGAAATTATGTGTCCACATTTTTTGGAAAGATTTTTAAATCTCAGGTATGATTTATTAACCAAGCACAAAAGCATTTAAATGGCACCCAAAAAGAGCAATAAATGCACAGAGCACATTGCAGCAAAATGAGGTGAATCCAATAATCCAATGACAATGCTTAGTTCAGTTTCTGAATACCAAAGCATAAATCCTTTATAGAAATTTTGCAGAAAACACTTTAAAAGACAATGTAACTCTCAAAATCATTCAGATTTTCTCAGTCAAAATTCTTGTTCAGTGATACATAGGTGTCAGCTACATTACCCTTCTCCTGAGAGCTGACAACAAACACAGAGCTTTGTGGCAGCCCTGAACAGTCCTATCAATTTAGCTTGGCCCTGCATACAACATCTGGCCCATAATTAATACAGCATTTTAAAATCCTTTTGGTACTATAAAATGCAAGATATATTAAACCAAATGAACCTAAAAGTTACTCGGATTGGTTTTTTTGTTTCTTCTGGAGAAGAAAAAATCTGAAGGGCTAGAGAAGACAAAGTCATTAACATATTTTTAAAAGCCAGAGTACTAAATTTGACATCCCTGCCAGTTCCTCAGATCTCTTTTGTCCTTAATAAGACAGTGCTCACACATTAGCCTGTGGGGTATCAGATGGCCCTTTTGTGCTTATTCATTTCCTATAAAGAACGCAACTCCTGTGGCCGCTCATGTTTCCTTTGGCAGCTGAGAAGCCGGAGATTTACCACACTGTAAATCTGCAGCTGTAGCAGAGCCCAGGTCCCACCAGGTCCATGGCCACTGTGTTTGCTGTGTGCTGAGGAGGGCCCCCAAGCTGCCCCACTTCCCCGGGCCACTACGTGTCACCTACCCCTCACGGAGATCTGTGCTCCTACCCTTCACTGCCTGACCACCATGGGGAGAACTGTACATGAGCAAAAGCTATGCCTTGATAGATTACTTCTGCTGTGTATGGATTTATTCAGAAAGCGTGAAGAAAATGTAACAAATAATTGTATGGCACCATTGTAGACTGAGGAATTAGAAGCTATGTACATCTCCTGAAAATGTGAAGAAATTATGTATGAGAATATTGCCAAATGCTTCCTTTATAACAACGGGAGAGAAACAGACAATTTTAAGGTATGATCCACCCGTTCCTTTTTATCTGAAATAGGTCAGATGAATCAGTCCCTAAAAATATTTATTTGTTTCTAATGACTTGAAAGAGAGGTTACAGATGAGCCATAAGTACTATGTAGAAGTTAGGTGACACGCATGCCATTGGAGGCAGACTCAGAAGTGGTCTACTGACTTCTTAACTTTTCCTCTTGGCATATTGTGCTTTGTTTTAAAAAAAACTAGATCTCAAACTGAGATGACCAAATTTGGCTATAAAAGGACATATAACATGCAAATATGATGATCACCAATGCATATGCACCTGTGGCATATCTTAGGCCAAACGGAACACCTTCCTCTAGACAAAACTTTGTTCACTTGTAGCCAATTCTCCTTCATCCAAGTAACTTAAGTGTTGGAATTCCAAAAGGAAATGAGAAATTGTGTTGCCAAACCTAAAATGAGAAAATCTGAGATATCTGCATCCTAATTCCTGATGTGTCTAGTGCAGTGAGACACGGTGTTCAGAAGCTAAGCTGGCTCTGCATGGATCAGTTTCGCTGTATTTGTCAGTAAATAAAATGGATCAGAGACAATTCTCTGATTTGTCAAATTTTGGCCCCAAAAACAAGTGACACACTACAGTTTGCAACCACACAGCTAAACTCTTTCACTTAGAGCAGGCAGCTTTATTAATGTGGCACTGGGGAAGGGTCCCAGGACTGTGCCACCAGTTAAAGTATACAGACCATCAGTAGGTCACTGCCTAAACACATTCCCTCTAATCCCACTTGTTTCCTATAGAGGAAAGCTATAGAGGTAGTTTAAGAGTCTAATAAAATACATAGGCTCAGACATTCTGCCCAGTGAATGTGGATTACAGTTTCCATCAGTCAGTCAGATGATACGTCTGTGTGCCTAGGACATGGTTTAACCTCCACAAAGACAATCTGGCCATCAGTAAGAGACAACTGCCTGTATTTTCAATATCATATCACCTTGTGAGCATATCAAGAGAAATCAATATATTGCAGTAGCATGTTCAATATTTACTGTTAGTGGAGTTTTAATATTACACCTTCCTTCCTTCTAGACTCAAGCTTTCAAGGCAGAGTTTTCAATATTAACTAAATCATTTTTCCAATCGAACTCTAACCAACTCCACTACAAAAGTTTGAGTTACTCTAGACGGAAGATTTAACACAAAGAAAAAATATTATTTCAAATTTAGTAAACACAAAATACATCTATGCTATCTTGTTGGTATCTGTTGGATTTTTGTGCCTGTTATCTCCTGATTGGTCATGCTGCTTGAGTGTTAGTTCACTCCCAAACTTAAATCTGGAGAAAGGTTAGTTGTTTATGGGCTGGT
The DNA here is from genome assembly GCA_013400635.1 of Hypocryptadius cinnamomeus. NCBI lineage: Eukaryota > Metazoa > Chordata > Aves > Passeriformes > Zosteropidae > Hypocryptadius > Hypocryptadius cinnamomeus. The sequence continues at coordinate 7,923 of VYZP01009655.1, forward strand.
AAGAACTAGGCAGAGAGGAGGAGACAGTGTGTGCCAGTGTCCCACCCCCACACTGCAGGAAGATACAGTGTGAGTGTGACTCATGTTGGGTTTGGCTTCTCCCAGACTAACCAGTATTTCAGATGGCCTCACGTCCTAAGCCACCCTTGGTGTTACACAACAGAAAGATATATCTGGCAGCCTGCAAAGCTGCTTCCCAATAGCAGCCCAGGGCAACATCTTAAAAGGACCACAGCAAATCAATGTCTCCATTGTTGGGAAGATTTCTTAGCAGCATTTTAATATTAAACTGAGTGTCATAGCACAATCTGGTTTTATACAAACAGGACTATTGCTAGTTTTATTTCACAGATCTATCTGTATGTCCATGTATATGCAGATGAATTTTGTGTCCCAGCTGTGTGTGTGTGTACATACATGCAGGAGGGGTAACCAACCCTTGGGTGCAGGCAGGCACAGCTGCCTAGGCTATACCAACGTACATGTGATCCTTGTAAGCCCAGCTTTCAACAGAATTCTCTGTGATTCCTGATTGCTGTGAGGATGGTCTCTTGAGAAGCAGGTCAGTTTGCTTCTCCAGACATGAATATCCCTGAAGGCTCCAGGAGGAGCCTTCTTTCTAGGCTGTGACATCTACTCCTATAGACTCACCGAAAGAGGCTTCCCAGGAAAGTGGTCACAGCACCAAGCCTGACAGAGTTCAAGAAGCATTTGGACAATGCTCTCAGGCACACGGTGTGATTCCTGGGAATGGTCCTGTGCAGGATAAGGAGTTGGTCAGATGGATGCATCCATTCACTTGCTTATAAGTTTTCACAGCAACTGGATATTTTTTCTGTAGGGAATATCTATATTGCCAAATCAAAGAGGACCAGGTAATGAGCTCAGGCATTCACACTTACTGTTACATGGCTTAATTCTTACTGCTCTCCTTGACTCTGTTTTGGAGCCCTTCAGCTGTCACTGAGAGAAGCCAGTTTACAGGGAGCTGACCCTGTGGAGTGTGGACACAAGCCAGTCAGTGCTATTCAGCTTCAAGGCTTGAATCAACTCAGCAGAATAAACACAGCCAAACAGTCTGTATGTTCAATGAGATGAAAAGGAGCAAACAATTCTGATTCCATTTAATGCCAATTTACGGCTCTTAACATTGCCTTTCCCACAAATCAAGCAGTTGTATTATCTAGCTGAGGGCTTTTGTCCAATGACAGGATGAGAGTCTGAGAAATCTGTCTGTTCTGATAATGTTGCAGAGAGTGTTCACATTTGCTATCAAGGCTTCACTAGGACATAGTCAACATGTTGATTTTGCTAAAATAAATGTCTGGAATAAAGGAAGACACTAAAAATAAACATGATCCTAGGAAGCACATTCACTTTATTTTTGCCCAGAGAGGAAGAGGTGTAGCTTGCCAGCCTTTTTAGTTGGTTGCTAACCAAATAATGAACAGGAATAAGCTAATTCTGACTATGTTTTCAATTATCTTAGGGAACTTGATGCCAATAAGTTTGAAGTTTTTCTGTTAACATCTGAATACTTCTATGCAGGGACCACCTTACATATATATGATGACCTTCAGGGCTCCAATGTAATCAAATTTCTTTTACAGGTTCATAGAGTAGTTTGGGTTGCACATGACACCTTTAAAGGTCATTGTGCTGGTTTTGGCTGAGATAGAGTTATTTCTTTCATAGTGGCTTGAATGGGGCTGTGCTTTGGATTTTTGCTGAACAGTCTGTTGATAATATAGAGATGTTTTCATCATAGCTGAGAAGGGCTTATGGAGTCAAGGCCTTTTCTGCTCCCCATCCCATTCCACCAATGAGGATGCTCAAGGTGCACAAGAGGTTGAGAGGACACAATCAGAGCAGCTGACTCCAATTGCCCCAAGGGATATTCCAGATCAAATGGCATTATGCTCAGTATGTAAAGTGGGGGGAAGAAGAAGGAAGGGGTGGAATGTCAGAGTGAGGTTGTTTGTCTTCCCAAGTAACTGTTACACACAATGGAGCACTGCTTTTCTGGAGATGACTGAACACCTGCCATGGCAAATGGTGAATTAATTCCTTGTTTTGCTTTGCTTGTATGTGTGGCTTTTGCTTTTCATATTAAACTGCCTTTGTCTCAAACAATGAGTTTTCTCATTTGCATTCTTCTGATTCTCTCCCCATCCCACTAGGATGGGATGAGTGAGTGGCTGTGTGGTTCTCAGATTGGTTTTGTGACCATTTTCTGGACCCACTCCAACAGGTCCACACCTTTCCTGTGCTGAGGACTACTAAGCTGGATGCAGCACTGCAGGTGGAGTTTCACAAGAGCAGAGCAGAGGGGCAGAATCACCTCCCTCACCCTGCTGGCCACACTGCTTTGGATGCAGCCCAGAATATGATTGGCTTTTTTGGCTGCAAATGCACATTTCTGGGCCTCGTTGATCTTTGTGAGGTTCACACGGGCCCACTTCTTGAGCTTGTTAGAGTCCCTCTGGACAGAGTTAGGCATGTCAGCAATGCCACTCAGTTTCGTATCATCTGCAAACTTGCTGGACATGTACTTGATCCTGCTGTCTATGTTACTGTCCCCCAGCAGGACAAGAGCCTGTGTGACACTTCCTGTAGCTGGAGCAAGAAGCCTTCACCAATGGGCTTCCCTTGATGAGGCAAGATGTAGGAGAGACCAGCACAAGGTTCCCTCTGTTGTCTCAGTATCTTGATTCTTACCCATAAGCTTTCTATCTGTTCATGGCTATTCTTCAGAGAGATCTCTTCCTGCTCTATCACACACACCCCTCTTGGTGTAGAGGGCAACCTCTTTGATCCTCCTTCCTTGCTTGTCTGTCCTAGACAGCCTGCAGCCATCAACAGCCACACTCCAGTCATGGGATTTGACCCACCAAGTTTCAGTAACGGCAAAAGTAATGGTATCTTAGAGCCTGATGATTTGCTAGAATTACAGTTCTCAGAATATTTTACATCAGAGATCTATTTGTCTGATGACAAATAAAAAGATATATCAGTATGAAAAATTTCTTCCTGAGATCCCTTGTTTATTCCTTGAACACTTGGATATTCTCTTAATAACTCTCAATGTGTTCTACATCTGCGTTCTACATTTAACTTTAAAAAGTATGTTCTGTAAAATTTTGTATCAAGATTGTAAACCTAAGTATCCACAAAATGTGATCATTTTGCATTTCAAGATATTAATGTATGAAATTTTCTCACAAGCCTTCGGAAAAATCATTGTATTTCTTTGTGCTTATGAAATACGGAAATGCTTACAAACTCTCTAGAAAATAAAGTATCACTTTCTGAAATGTATGGAGATCTCTAAATAGAATTGTGAAGTGTCAGATTGTGTACTATTATGAGAGCATTTAACAGATTAAGCTCTGAAGGAAGTTATGGGTTTATTAAGAGTATGTTAACCTTTCCCTCCTTGCTGTGTCTTGGATACAGCCTGAAAACCCTTTATACCTCTCCTCCAGATTACAAACTTTTTTATTGTATGCACATGTCTGGCACAATTAGTCTATATTTTGGCAAGGACCTCTTGGTGTATTGTTATATAAATAATTTCTTTAAGTGTTAGTTCTCTAAATGTCCTTTATGCATTTTTTTCCTAAGAGGGTCTTAATACCCAAACATTTACCACTCTAGTCTAAATATTCCTCAGCTGAACTGCAACATGAATAGGAAGAGAATTGCAGCTTTAGAGAAAATGGCAATGATCCCATTGTTCCCGCTGTGCACCAGATTGTGCACTGTAAATCATGCATCCCTCAGAAGAAAAACCTCACATCCTTCTGCCAGGACTTCTGATTATAAAGTTTGTAAATTGAAAACTTTAGAATCGCTTCTTAGCTTGAGCTCTAGCAAGGGGAATTTTAATTTAGACATTGAAATACAGAAAGTATTAAAATCAAAAGCAAAATGTTGCCATTTCTCTTTCAAACTCATTGCTAAGGAGTAAAAGCAGACTATTCGTTCTTCATCACGTCATTTGAACAGAAAGGACAATTCAGTGTCTTTTGCAGGGGATGGAATGGATTGCTTTCCTCAGTTTCATAGTTTGTGGCTCAGTTTGGCTTCTTGCTGTTCCAAGTAAAAGATATATCTTCTTGGAAACATTTTAAGAAAGCATTTACATATTATTTTATTCAAATGAAACAGTGCAGCACAAAACACAAGTGAGACTCTTCCCTGGCTCATATCTTAGAGTGAGTTTGTCATTTCCTCATCGGGACATTATTGTTTTAGTAACTGAGACGTACACACTCATTTGGAGAGCTAAGAGGATGCTCCTCTGGTTCATACTGATCCTTTCAGAATGGAGTCAAAGGGAAGCCAAGATTGATGCCGATGTCGTAACTACGCAGCATGATTTGTAAGACTCAAGGACTGAAAGAAGATGCAAACACCTTGTGGGGAAGATAATATAAGGACAGATTCTAGAAAAATCTTCTGCACTTGCAAGAATACTATCCTGCTCTAGCTGCTGTGGATCGGCGGCAGCCTTTTTGTTCATTTGCAGGTGCAAATTTATTCTCACCAGATAAATTACAGAAGCAAACTAATGTACATATCCTTTTATCTTCTAGCATTTGTAGACAAAATGATGAGCTCTCTGATTTGGTTTCCTACTGGAGGACATACACAAGATTTAGGCCACACGCTTCATGCCCATAACAAGATCTCCACCTCTCCTTTCAGTCTTGAACCTTCATCTGCAGAGAGGAATTGCCTCCGTCAATGTGGATTCTGAAGCTCCATGCTGTCAGAAGATTACTATTTAACACTATAAAGCAACCACACAGAAGCTTAGAATAGAAAGTAGGGAAAAAAACCACCAGCTGATCCAGGGGGAGGAGTTTGCAAAGATAATGTAGCAATCACATTCATTGATATGTTATTTTACTCTGTTGTGTAACTGTTAAGTTCTGGAGAAGCAGACTTGCATTATATAATCTCAATTTATATGAATCAAAACCAAAACTCTGAATTCTCACTAAAAACTCTCCTAGTTTCCTGCTTGGTACAATAATAAGGACCTGGGTCTTCCCTGTTCTGTAAATTCAGGATAGCTCTATTGTGCAAATAGGTCTGGATTCCTAAACTCTATATTGTTGTCCTCAGAGCCTAAAATTTCTAACACTAATGAGAACTTCAGTCTTGCACTGAGGGAGAAGCCTGGACACTTGGTGACCTCTATCATAAGCTGTGGAACCCAAGTGTTAGATTTTCAGTTCTGCCTTGGTAGACTAGGTTGGGTTTTCCTGTCTCCTGAAAACCCTGTAGTCTTTTGCAACACTGAAGAAAAGTCCCAGAGCCACCAACAGATTTGAATTAACCACAGAATTCCTGGAACTTAACCAAAAGGTTTACCTGTTTCCTGTTTCTTCCATAGAAAATGTAGAAATGTCAAGTTTTCATTTAAACTGTGACATTTTTGTTTTGACAATGCCATTTTCCTAAGCTGACCCTATCTTTGACTTCAGGCTGTGCTGCCTTAGTACTCTTGAAATAGCTATCCTTGAAAGGCTACCCTCACTCTTCAATTAGTCCTGATTGCTACAGCCTGTCTCTTAGGTTAAGTAGAATAACAAGAACTTTTTGCTTCAGATATTTACATGAGTGCATTCTGTTCCCCTGTACTTGTTATGCTTAGGTCCCTAGACATGTTTCTCTGTCCTAGAGTTGAATTTGTAGAGGTGAACTAGGACAGTCATAGCACCTGATGCTTAGCAAGGAATCCATTATTGCCAGGTCTCTGGAAGAATATCTCATATTGAACAAAATTGAGTCAAATTGCATGAAACATCTCTGCCTTTTCCATTGCAGGAGCTTCTGGCATCACCTTGAGAAAAAAATGTCTTGGCTGATAGTCTATTGGTGCTGTAGAAATCATAATTGTGAAGGGAAACAGCAAGACAATTGGCTGGAAAATTTAAAAGGGAGAAAAATTTCCCCCCTAAAAAACTTTTCTTGGTATTTTCTTTATTTTTATGGACAAGTCTAAAACAATCTTAAACTTGACTTCACAGAATATCTGTCCTAGACCTATCAGGTTTCAAAGTGTAGACTTGTGACTTCCCAAGCTCAATTCAGTCAGCATTCCCTGAGGTGTCCCAGTAGAGAGAATCCTGCATAAAACAAGAGAGACAGTGGCTGTGTCACCCTTCTCCTTTCATCTGTGTAGGTTTTACCCATAGAGGAAATGTGCATTCATGTATTGCCTTTTACAACCTCCAGATCAGAGGGCAGTATAGGACAGGTGTCCATCAGCCTCACAGTTGAAAGTGTCTGTTTGGTTAGAAGTGCCACACTTGTTGAGCTGAAGAGCATTAAAATTCTCTGCCACAGAATGAGCAGCCAGAGTTTTTAATTGGAATCAGGGACACTTCAATTTGAGTGCATGCCTCAGTTCTCATCGTTCATATGGAAGTTGTCCTTTGGTCAGATACTGTTTCCTGTTGGATAGTTTGAGTATCTTTCTGCTTAGAGTGGGACTTTCCAAAGTGGCAGCTCAGACATACAACTAAGAACCTGGATCTTGGTCACCTCAGCCCAACAGCATTATCTTCTCTGCCCTTTGTGGTCTAGTGTTAAGTCACTCGCTTAGATTGCAGTAGAAGCTTGTGGTCACATTGGGAACTGACTTCAGTTCTGCAAAGTCCAGAAGAAACTAATTCACAGTGGAGTCCACCTTTTTCTCCCCTGCCTAGGAAGAATAGGATAGACTAGATTTCCCTATATGATTAAAAACAATAGCAAGAAAAAATCTGCATAGGATTTTTAGACCAGTTTAATGGTTTGAAATAAGTTCACAAGCAAATAAGGCATTTTATAAAGGTCAAAGAACAAATACTGCCATTCAGCAAAAACCTCATAAATTTAGTAGACAAATCCAAAACCAGAGCAGTTTCTCCAACCTTCCAGACTGGATCAGGGTTTAGATTGCCAGTCTCTCAGACGGCCTAGGTTAAGATCCATGATTATGCAATGAAGGATGCTTGTCAGACAGAATGGAAGATGACATTTGGGTACCTTATTTTACAATGCTTCATAAGCTTTGTTTAAACAGTATAAACAGCAGACAAAGGAAAAAATTGATTTTGCAATAAAAGCTATTTTTACAAAAGCAAAAGTCACATGATCTCTTATGCAGCTTTTAAGAGAGCAACAGAACTTGCTTTGCCTGCCAGCCCTGAAAAAAGACTGAATTTAATGCCAAAAACAGAGGTCTTGATAGGCAACAGTGCTAAATTCTAAATCTTACATATTAATAGCTTCCCTCCTTGCCTTAGCCTCAGTCTCTGGATGAGAAAAAGCTCCACACAGAGCTTAACCCTTCATAGCTCCTGACTTTTACAGTAGCTGTGGACACCCTGCTTTTTTACTTGGCAAAAATTTTCAAAGTGAAATGTATTGATGGGTAGCTCACACACATGACACATAGCTCATATACACGTAGGAGGGAAATCAAGGCCTCTGTGGGCCCTAAATAGCCTAACTTCAGACTATTTGTGTCAAACTACATTTAGATTTGTCATGATCATCCCTCTCAATGTAAAATCAATATTGCAGGCAAACCTTTGCTTGTTCATTGCTAATTTTAACAAATGCACCTCCAAAGTCACCTCAACAATATTATTGGTAAATGTATCCTGATGGATAACTACACAGTTTCCTTCTGAAATGGAGCTTTCCTTTTCCCTCTTTGAAACCTTTAATAAACTCCTCAAATGCAGTATTGCACCCTGTAAAACCCTCAGTTACTGACTGAATTTTGTATTTAATAACCAAAAAACAGAAACCCTCTGAAGTCCCATTCAGTAAGAAGAGCCAAGAAATATCAAGGTGAATAATTAACAGAACTCAAGGAGAATACATTAGTGAACTACTTAGAACCCATCTGTTCTTCAGCAGTCTCATATAAAATATGCAAAAAGAAGATGTTTAAATATAGGACTAATATTGTGTCCCCTTTTCAAAGAAGAAAAAGTGAAGAAAAGATAGTGGTGGTATTTCTGCCCTCTCTTTGTAAGGAAAATCAACAACTCCCTGGCTTTGGTACACAAAGTGAAGGTCACGTGAATAAGACCTGAAAGCCATGGCATAGAGAGCAGCAGAGGATGCAAAGAACCCTGAGGGTCAGCGTGGGTAAAAGGAACAAAGTAACCCAAGCCTGGGTACCATGTGAGAGAGTTGGGAGCAAGGGAGGGAGGGAGAAAGATGGCATCCTGTAGATTGCTGCACTTTACTCTTGGAGGAGAGGGGCTAAACTGGGATGTAAAAAATACTGCTGGGAAGGTAATAGTCTTAGATGCTTTCTTGAGAATATAGGTGGAGAGTAAGGTGTACAGACCCCAGAGGGATAGTAAGTAATTTTACAATAGAAGAGATAGTTGTGCTTTCAATTTTGTTGTTCAGTTATGGAGTTTAAGATGTTTTAAGCTCACCTTATGGAGATTTAGTCATCTCATCAACTGAATAAATCTGTTTACTCTAAGCACAGTACTGACTTGGAACTCAGTTCAGGTGCCTGCACATGGTCACCTAGTTCCCTCTGAGACAAAGAAGGGTATGGCCTTTCTGGAACTGGCAGATACACCACTACTTAAGAGTAGACTCAGCCTCTAGCTGCCATTCCAGAAAACCAGAAAAGAGGTATCTGGGGCAATCTGAAAACTACCTTGGGCATCTGAAATGCCTCTCTCTGCAATTAAATTGAGATCCTGATCTCCCTTGATGATAATGGAAGCTTATCTGATCTATAAAGACCTACAAGTAGACACCTAAAATTATGTCTCTGAACCTGAAACATACCCCCAGGTGTCAGCTCTCACCTCTAAGTCTACTACCATTTAAAATTCCCAGCTGGCCTCCAGCCACCAGTCTGAAGAAGAACAGGCCTCCTCTAGGTGTTGTGTCATACCTGACAGCCCCATGAAGATGTTCCAGCCTCCTTGAGTGGCAGAAAAAAGCTCAAGCAACTGAATCAAGCTTCCAGCACCCAGACTTTCAGTTACTCCTGCAAACATCCAGATAACTGCCCAGAGGAAAACAGCACATCTGGTAGCCTGGTTCTGCTATGCTTAGGCACATACAGGGAGATAAACTGTTATGCTTTAAAGGAATTTGTAACAGAACTCTTGAAGCATGGCTACACAAATAATACAGAAAAAAATTAGCCAGAATAAGTAAAGAACATTTAAAAATAGGATTTCTGAAGAATTTGCAGGACTAAATCCAAGTAATAAGGAGTCTTTTGGAACTCAAACAGGCCCCAGAGTTGTCCCCTCCTTCATAAAGTCGTTAACCAAGAAATTATAGATACAAATTCATGTTTATATTCTCCAAATACTACAGTAAAAAATTATTTTCTGCACAGCGAAGCAGTTTCTGAGACCCAACTACCCAGACACCTTGTACGCTTTTGTATGTAAACTGTGCAGGAAAACTCTGTACATAAGTATATGTTTGGCTTGTGGGCCTCGTTCTAACTCTAACTGTACATCTCCAGCATCTCATGTCTCTTTCTTGAGGACCAAAGAAAATCTGGATGTTGCAATGCTTGCTGCTTTGATACCTAAACTCACATTATTATATTCTATTATTACACCTATGTGCCAGCGTCAAACCATGACAACCTATTACTGTAGATATTAAACCTCACATATTTTCATTACTACTTATTTCTAAATACTTTTTAAGATACAAATTGTAAATTATCCACATTTTAGATATATACATTACATGTTAGATATATACATTACTTTTTTTGAATTAAGCCTCATAATAGGCTGTAGTGCATGTATAAAGCAATGTACCACACACCCTTTGGAAGCAGAGAGGTTGTTAATGGAGCAGTCACTCCGATATATGAAGCTGATTAAACTAAGACAGACAATATGGACAAATCTGCCATAAATATAACAACCTTTTAACCACATACTGAGTGTCAAGCAGCTACAAGAAGGGGTTGCTCTGTAAAATCAGCTGATCTGGCAGCCAAGGGTGACAGAGAAGTTGGTAGGGCAGTGCCCTCCCTGACACAGCCCTGTTCCACAGCATCCTAACCAGCAAAGCAGGTCTGGTGACAGTGACCATGTTCAACCATGAGTCCAGATCATCAGACCAGTCTAAAGGGATGAGACAGGTTGAATCTGAGGTCAGGTCCAGGACTGGTGGGTGTATGGCCAGGCACAAGCATGCTGTCCATACAGCTCCAACAAGAAGCTGGGGCAACAGCTGGGGCTGAAATGCAGCTCCCAAGCCAAGAGGATTAAGGTCCCACTGAGGTGCCTTACACTTCTGTCCCACCCAGCTGTCTGATCCAAGGTCACAGTAGAGTTAGCCTTAAGTGCAGCAGGCCTACTGATAGGAAAAAGTGGCTGCTGATTCTCTGTAGGGTCCTGACATTCATCCAGAGATACACTTGCTAGGACAGCAGCAGGTTAACTCAGGATGTAACAACAGCCCTAGTAGTTGAGGCACTTGAGATATAAAAGCTTTGAGCTTGGCCTTCCTCAGGCTGAAAGATGGTAAAATCCTGATCTTCCTCTTCCTGGGTGATGCCTCCAGTTTTTGCTTTTGCTTTTAAAAGAAAAAAGCAGAGCAAGCAGAGTTGCTAATTCCTGCCCTCACCTGAGGATCCAGACTCTGACTCTGGAGCAGACAATGACTCCTGCCTTGCAATCTTGAATTACTGAAGAGTAATCCTTGGGGTGGTGGTGGAGAAAGGGAGAAATTCAGATGTACCACAGACTTCTATTCACTGTTTTAGGTATGTTTTTATTTGGCTTCTAATTGGCCTCTGTCTCTCACAGACTTGAATCTGTAATCTTTTATCAGTGCAAGTGCCTAGAATTGGACAAAACTTCTGCAGGAGCTGAACTTCACTGTAATGTACAGTGCCTATTATGCTGGGTGTTTCTAGTCCTCATTACAGACTGGATGCAGGATCTGAACTTTAATTCACTCTCCATCAGACTTATCCCACAGTATTTTAACACTGGAAAGACTAATTTATTTCACAGATTAATATATAGACTGATAATTACCCCTTTCCTCCTCCATTTGGCTAATTCACATGGCTTAACTATCCCTCAGCAATGCTGAAGACTTCTGCAGGAGGGAGGGAGGTGCTGCCATTCAGGTTCTTCACTACCACCCCAACTGGAACAGGCTGCTCCTCTGTCACCAGCTGACCTTTGCCTTAAAGACTGATGCACTTTGCAGAGGTACAACAGGGCTGGTCCTCTGTAATTTGGTTTTTGTTTGCCATGGAAAGGCTGGTTTGTTTGCTTTGCACTTAAGGCCTGTGGTTTATTCAGCAGTGTAAAACTCTTCACAACCACACATAAGAAAATAAGTGAAAAACAAACAGTGCTGAAAATTCGCCTGCTTAAAAGGGAGTGACTGCTATTGCTTAACATATACTTACCAGACTTCATTTTACAGCAGAAAGATACATTTTCTACCCTCCAAATGTCTTCTATGAGACAATAAAATCCTCAACATTTTAAAAAACCAATTTCATATGTCTATGTTTAAAAGAGTACTGTGCCTGACTTTCTTCAACAGCCATGAACATGGCTGCTGTTCATGACATCAGAGGATACTGAGGTCAGTGTTTAAACTGAAAGTCCCAATTTAACTTTTATTATTGTGTACTGCTAAAACTGGAACTACTGAATCATAATCTGTGATTGGTAAATGGCACAACATTAAAGAAATTAATTCCGTAGTTTAGAGTTTCCTGTCCTGATCCCTCTGGGCCAGTCCTGAAGTCCTTGCTCATTTCCTTACTCCTGATTCATCAGAGTGTTTAAACACTCTACATTTCTGTGGAGTTTTGAGCATATGCTAGTTGATTCAACACTTTAATCAGATAAAATCCTCACTAAAGTCAGTAGGATTTTTTTTCCATAAAGACCTAAAGTTTCAGTCTTTTGTTTGTTTGGTTTTTAAATCCTGCATTTGAGTCCACACAACTTGAAATTAAGAATTTATGTGTTTGGTAGTTGTTGCTACACATCACTCCCTGCCCAAACCAGTTCTTTCACTTTGGCTATTTAATCACCGGCTAATAATATTAGTGGCAAGAGGAATTTAACAGAGGGCTAGTGCTGGAGTAGGTGGAGACTTGTTGAGAATGTTATAATAATTTGTATCACATGCTATCACTTTACATTGTATTTAAACACTGACAAGAAAGTCACACTTTTTCTGTAACCACCCTCTTGAGCTACCATTAAAAAATCTTTAACTATTTAAACATTTTGAAGTATACCGTAGCTTTATTTTCCCTCATTGCTTAGGTGTGAGCAAAATTTATTGGGGAAAAAAACCACAGAAGTGTGTTGCAAAATGGAGAAAATATAGGGGAATGGCTTCTTAAATCTCATCTACATAGCTGCTATACAGCAATTTGGTCTGCTGAACTGCAGCCCACTGCACTGCTAGAGAATCTAGTGAGTATGTAGTGAGCAATTAGTTCTACTGAAACTGTGTTAACACAGTGCTTCTTAACAGGCTCATGATATCAATTTCTTCTGAATTCCTTTGGTACAAGCCTGTTTGATGAATGTTTCACAAGTTAAATCTTTGTGAGCCTTTTCGAGGCTGATGAGACCAGGTGATATGTGCTGGCAGTTTTGACTTCTAATCAAAGATGTGGGCCAGCTTAATTTTTTAATTTTTTGAAATTATTTTTTAATTAATTTTTTTTTTTATAATTAGAAACCAACAAAAGCACTGCCAAACTTCCTAGACATGGGAATGCTGCTAAGCCTGAGCAAAAGATTATTGGGAAAATTACAGTTTTAGAAATTTGTGGCTAAGCAAGCACAGGCTTTGGAGGGCGTAGGCTGCCAAAGGATATAGCACGAGATGCGCAGCAGCCTTAAATTCTCACTGCTTTCCCTGCAAAGGGCAGGAAATTCCCCAACCTGTGCAAGGTGTCCCTTGCTTTACTAGACTTGAGGAAATAATTTCCTGAAGTAACAATGGTCTTTCCTTTAATTTCGACTGGGAAGAGTTTGAAAGCACGGCTTTGCTATTCCCAAATGACTTTGCATCCTGGGAAGCAAGCAGCAGCCCTGATTCGCTAGAAGCTCATCATTCATAACTTTGGCCGTTTCCTGGTTAGTTTTGGTGTTTCGGGACTGGGGTGGCCTCGGCGAAGTCAGCAATGGCAGCCCCCGCCTCGGCCTGCTGGGCAAGCCTGAGTTTTCCTGGCGCAGAGACAGGAAGAGAGGGGAGAGGGGAGAAGGCTGGTGTTGAATTAAGGGATTTTGTAGGCAAACAACGAAGAGAAGGGGGGCAGCCGAGTCCGCCGGCCCTCACGGGCGGCGGAACGCTCGGGAGCGGGGCCGGGCTCCGCGCCGGTGCTGCGCCGTCTCCACGGCAACCGCCGGGCCGCGGGAAGATGTCCGCGGAGGGCGGGCGCGGCGCGGCGCGGGTCGTGTTCCGAGCGCTGCCGCAGAAAACCTTCTCCTGCCTGCAGGACAGGGACATCGCGGACCGACTCCTCAAATGGTGGGGGGAACGCCCGCTGCGGGATGCCTCTGTCTGGGGGCAGCGGGGGAACAGGCGGGCCGTGCTGAGGGCCGGAGCCATTGCCGCGCCCACAGGACGCCCGCTCCGGTGGCGGCGGGTCCGCGTCTCTTTCTCTTATTTTTTTTTCTTTTTTTTCATTTATTCCCTCCAAGCCCTTAGTTTGAAGTCCCCTTGGTATTTTTCAGGCAGGCAAACCGCGCCTTCTGAGGTGTGAGGCGTGTGTCCTGGCCTCCCACCGTGAGCCGAGATCTATTTCAGCTTCGCAGCGGGGCTCCAGCGCAGCTCGAGCCCTCCAGCGAAGGGTTGGAGCCGCTTAGAACTGAGAATGGGGCGGAAAAAACGAAGTATAATTGGTCGGAACAGGGCATTATGTATGTCTACAGAATATTTAATCTCATTTTTCCATTTCAGGTCCATGCAAGGCAGGATCACAGCACAAGCGTTCAGTTTTGACCAGCAGTTTAAGCCCTATCAAAAGGATGAGTTTCTTATGGTAGTTCGAAATCCTTTGTATTTTAAGTTGATTTTTTCGCCTCCCTCCACCTCCCCACCATGAAATTATATTCAGCATTGCCGTGTTGAATGCTATTGGCCTGCTCACTGTCTCCTTGAAAGGAGGTGATTTAGGTGTGGTGCTCAAGTCTCTGACTTTGTGGGTTAACTGTATTGTCCAGTAAAAATATTTTAGTCTGTACTAATGTTACTCTGCTTTAAGAGGGAACAATTTAGCCTTTCAGGATTCCCAAGAATGGAAATCTGAACTGGATGCTGATCTTGGCTGCAGGGTTTCATGTTGGGAAGTCCGGTTAGTGTGGGACTTCAAATGCTCACAGCTATCAGTAAATTTCTCACAGTAAATTCGCAGTGCAATTAGATGTGCATGTGCACCACATATCTGGAAAAACAACTTTTGAAATTTATTGGATGCCACTGTTTTATACTAGAATTTTGAACTCCCAGCTTTTTGAGACTCAAATGTCTTGCTGATTTTGTGTCCTCCATTTCTGTCGTCTGCAAAGTCAAATCTCTTCATCTGTTTGCAGACAGAAAAAACCCCAAACCTGTGGTTTTAAGAACTATGTGATTTTTACATCTGTTGTTTTAAAAACAACTCTTTGATATTTTATATGTCTACTTGATATTGTTATCCTGGATAAAGAATTCAGCTTCTTTATATCTTAAAGAAATTCACACAGAGATGCACCAATATTTATTTCATCTTCCACTGATAAACATTTCAAATTGTTGAAGTTTACAGAATACCCATTTACCCTCTCAATGCTTGTCTCTTTTGAATTAAAAATTGAAAGACATCACTGTGAAGTTATGAAATCTGAAGAGCTGTGAAGTAGTTGGGGAAAAAAGGACCATTACATGTAATATCTGATCTCTCTGTATCCCAGAGGGGTGATAAAGAAATTTAGTGATACAGAAACTGAAAAATCCATAATTTCATTTTCTTAGCAGTTTCATCAGTGATTATTCACTCTGTAAGTGTGGATTTTCTTAGTTGGCTTATCTATCATGGAAACTTGCCAGCTATCAACATTACTATGGATGTATCCTTTTAATTGATAAATCAGTAAGATTCAATTCTTCAAATTTTACTGTGGAATATATCCTCCATCCCTTCAATAACTTATGAATCTCCTCAGTATCTGTTTAATAATTCTTGTGTGTCTTTACATTTCTCCAAGCTTCAAATTTATTTAAAAAGAGTAAATTTTAAAATCTTACTTGGCACTTCATTTTTATCTTCAACGACATTGTATGCAGAGATAGAACTTTCATCCTCCTTTTTTGTACCTCCATGAATTTCATACATTTTTGTGTGTTCTTCGACTAGAACTGTTTTATTATAAAAAATTATTATAAAAATTTAATACTTCATATATAAATATGCAACTATGTATAAAAGACACTGGCTACACTGAGTTACAAACTGATGGATTTGGTGGTGTGATATTTAGTACACAAACTGGTAGATGATACGGAACCTACTTACTAATTGGAGCCTTACAGTTTGGATTGAAAGTATCCAAGGCACTATAATTGATGATTTTCTGTTTCATTTCATTAACTTGTGTTCTCTTATTTAAATATTGTAGGCATTTTTTAATGATCAAAGTGTGAACTCCAGTTTAAAGTTGCTATCAGCTTCAGGACAATGGACCACATTGGGTAAATTTAGAATAAATTAATCTTAAATAAAAAAGTCTGTGTTTTAACTATTTTGCTCTAATTGACCATAATGACAGTTTGTATATGTGTGCTTTCAGCTAGTTGAAATATCTTAAAGAATTACTTATTTTACTAAGTAATAGGAAGAGATTCTACTTCTAGAATAAAATAACTAAATTGTCACCTTTTATGCCTTTTTTTCTTTTGACCCCTGCATCGTTCCATAAATCAAGCACCTGAAGCTGTTTATAAATGGTTTGTAGCATCCAGTCAACCTGATCATGTATCCAGACATAAACAACTGCATTATTTGTGGAATTACAGTAGTACCATATGCAGATAACATTTGGAGAAGGGCATTCTTCCATAGAGGTAATGACCTGACTTGGGACAGGTCTGAGATGATTGCTCTGTTCCAATTAAAGCTGAGAGCAGAGGATTGGTAGAGCACACCCCGAGCTCGTGTGAATCTGCTGTCTGTACAGCCGTGGTGATGGAGGCACAGAAGAGCCCCATGGGACAGGTTGCTCCCCTTGCAGCCGTGCCATGAGGGTCACTTCAACTTTGTTGCCATATCAGAAACTTCTGAACACACTCCATTAGGTCTGGAGATGCAGATGAGACACTAAAGCAGGAAGGCCAAAAGGGAACAGCAAATTTATGGCTCCACTTTGAAATTGTGCTTTTCATTACGTAAGTGGCACACAAAAATTCATGGCTATTGCATGTTATAATGTAATGGTGTTTTATGCATAATAAAATACAATGTCTGATATTGCCAAAGTGATTTTCCATAATAGGAATTTCTTAAAAGAGGTTAGTGGGAAGCCCTCATTTCTTTTGGTTTGTCTGCAAATATTACTGTGTGTAAATATTTAGTGGGGCTTTGGGAATTTTCTAACTTTTCCGTTTCAGCTCTCTGGAATTGGCATAGGTTTTTCCCACTATATACAATGACACTAGACATTGCCACTTTTTTGTCAGCAAAAATCCATTTTCCAAACACTTAACCCAACTGTTAAAACAATTGAAATATATATAAAATGCAAAAAATCTCTCAAGTACCCCTTCAGGTACCTCTTTCTCTGGCAAGCAGAAATAAAATAGATGTATTTTAAGCCAGTATTAAACTTTTTCTTGCTTTAGACAGGATTTGTTTTAGGCTATCTGTCTAGTCTACAACTTGACAGTCCCTGTAGTGGAGGTCAGCAGGTTACATACCTTGTGTTAAGAGTGGAGGGTCTCTTGCCAAGTAACCCAGCTTAACTCTTAGTTCTGTTCAATCTTCCTCCGCACAGAAGTGAAGCATTTTGTCCCAAGGACTGGAAGGGTTCCCTTTCTAAATCCTGAACAGCTGGTATACCCTGTTTGCTCTTAAAATTTCATCTTCCCATTCTTTGCCTATTTTTGGTGAGGAATGTTGGCACATTTTTCTATACTTAGTCTTCATGTGCATTTTTTGAAAATATAATAAGAATTAGCTGTGAGTGGGAGGAGGTAAAAATCATCTTCTTGTATTTTCTTTTTCAGGCATGCTGATACATTAATCCACATATACCATTTGCTTATCACTGTGGAGTAACTTTAAAACAACATTCCTGTTGTTATAAAAAACATGCTTAATTTGCCTTTTAGGAAATCTGAAGAAAATACATAGTCTACGTTGATTAAAATACCGCATTTATTCTGTTAGAAACAAAAATGTTAGTTTTGTTTGTTTGTTGGTTTGTTTTTTTTTTTCTAATGGGGAAGATAGTTTGAATGCATAAGATAGGTGGGGTTTAGATAGATCCATAGAAAACTCCCCCTGGCTTCCATGAGCTTGGGCAGAAAGTATTGGGCAGAAAGATGTCAGCATTATAAAGGAAATTAATAAAACATTACAGTAGTGTTTGTTTTCATAATAATTTTTTTCTTTTCTAAGGCTGTGGTGCCCTCTCACCTTTTTACTTATGTTTTTTGTCCTGGTAGAATTCCACAGTAATACATTGTTTCAAGGACTTCAGCTTCAACATTGCTTGAAATAAAACATTTTAGGTAAATGATACACAAGGATAGTCTCTAGTCTGCTTCCTCTGATCAGAAAGATACTTAATGACCTAATCTCACAGCAAACTTTTTGCCTGTAGGGCAATATCCCTAATAGGGATATTTTTTCACCTTGTTCTGGCTGCATGGCAGAGTATCTGATATTTCTGATGTGCTTTAAGCCACCTGTTACTCTGATATTTCAAAAATAGAAGCAGCAAAAGGAACAAATTTATTTGATGCATACCCATTTATGTATTGAGTCTTGTGTTTTTTAAATAGCTGCAATGAGAACTAAATAGTTGTTTTTCCCTGGATACATTGCTGGCCTTGCACCTGTCAGCAGTCTTAGGGAGGCAGGACTGTATCTGCTTAAGCTCAATTAACACTTGAAAATTTATCTTCAAAGGGTTAAAGTTACCGTCTATTTGTGTAAATAAAAAGTAGGATTTGCCTAAAAAAGGATTCTTGAGATGCCATATGTGCTTAAATCTTCAACAATTTCTGTCTTTAGAATGGGGTTTTAAAATCTGTAAGGTAATCTTAAATCAGCAATTTTTAAACTACTATTATAGGTTATAATTTGCAAAGAATGTTAGGTGTTGTATGAACCCATAAATCATCAACCTACACCTTTTACTTTTGAAATATCCTATTTTTTTTAATACTGAGCACTGAACTTGCATTGCTTATGAGCTGTTTTGTAAATAGTAAGTACAAGTTATTTTTCTGACATAAAAAACTTTCTTAGATTTTGGAGGAATTCTAAATATACCTAATGCAGGGTTTATCTACCCCACACTAGATATGCGATGTGTTAATTTAAAAGTATACTGGCAGCACTTTATAGATATTCCAGAGTTGGCTGTTATAATAAGCTTATACTGTTTCAAGATTTCTCAGCTCTTTGCTTTCCACTTGTAGAGCTGTCAAGGCATTTCTTCTTCCTTTTTCACTGCTTGCTTTTATAGTGTTATTAAAACCTATCATTCTTGTCCAGGAAATTTTGAATTTCAAATCTCACTTCTCAAATAGAGATAGGACCTTCCAATGTATTTAAACTTTTCCATGTGTAATTTGGTTTTCTGAACTACTGAATAAATTACAAAGCTCTTGATTTTTTTTTTTTTCATTATTAAAGTTTTCATAAAACCTTTTTTCAGAGCAGGTCTCCTTCCTTTCCACCAATAAAATCCTTATAATTTAAAGCCTGTAAATAGCTCAATTTCCTATACTTTTTGCTCAGTAACTGGATCTTTCACTTTTCTCAAGTCATTTAGCATCTGATGTTTGTTAGTCGACTCAGGTTTTAATGTTGCTTTTAAAATAATTTATGTGATAAAAGCTGATTTGTCTCATAATAAATCCCTTATAAAATAAAAATTCAATCCCTGTGAAAGGGAGCTGGAGAATTAGAAGTTAGAAGAAACTGGAAGTGAGGGGGTGGGAGGAAGTACAAATAAATAAATATGAATCACTTTGAGTTTTTTTCATAGACTGTAAGTCTGTAATTCATTATTTTTCTGACTTGTTCTTGGTTATGTAACATGATTATTTTTATAGTCACTGTGTGTACAGGTAGGAGAATGCACTAAACCTTTTATTCTTTAATAAAAGGCACCCTTTTTCATAACCATTGTCAGTAGACAGGAAGCCAAGCAATTAAATGCTGTGCTTTTGTCTTTAACAGATTTTCTTGACATCACAATGGTCCAATAAAATAATTTTAAATTTTTCTGTCAGTATTTTAGCTTAAGTAGGCATATTTTCAAGCTATCAATTTATAATTTCTCTCTTTTTTTTCCTGGTATTGATTGGTTGGGTGGTACAGTTTACCCAGGTTTAGGTATTAAAATGACAGCCCTTCTTAACCTATGAGTAAGTAGTCTCTAGGTAATAGTATGTGGCAGAAATCCCAATGTCTTCTGCAGGTGTGGGTAAGAGAAAATTTAGTTTATGCTGTGCTTACAAATAGTAGGATTGGAGTGAAATGGTAGGTGCTCTTGGAAGCATTATGGTTCATGCATCCCTTTTTGTCATGTTTCTGGTCCTGAAATACTGTCATGTAGAGGGAAATATGTACATTTCCTGAAGAGTAGTGCTTAGTGATCCTTTAGGTCAGTTTGTCAGGACAGCACTGAATTTTATCTTTAATTGTATGGTAAAAAGCCTTTAGATACTGTGATGTTGCTGGCCAGTCTCCCATCGAGGGAACCTACGGAGGAGAAGAGATAAGAATAAACTCATGGACAGCTGGAATGTTGTGAATATTCTCTCTGCTGAGACACACTGCCCTTGGGCTGAATGCTCACTCGTGCTCTCCTCCGCTCTCCTGTGCAGAAGCACTTTGAAGGTTGTTCAGGCATACCTGGAGATGGGTAGAGAACATGTTCTAACATTTGGGCTGAACGCTTGGACTGCAGAGAGAGACAGAACTGGGCTGAGTCCAAAGCTTCTTAAACATGGGGCCTAATGCTATTTGAGATGCCATAAGTTATCCAGCACCATGCAGACAGATTTGTAGATGTAACACTGTATATAGAGAAGATATGTGCCCTTATGGACTGATACCTCTCTAAAGAAAATGCTGTAGGGCAGGCATCTCAAATGGCACTAGATGTCTGTGAGCAACAGGATCCAGCCTTGGATGATTTGCAAGCAGAGGGAAAAAAATTATAGAAAAATATATTCTGCATTTAATAATTACAGAGGTAATACTCCAGATTCATGCAGGAAGTGCTGATGGTACCTTTTTCATCTTCTGAAATAGCTGGTTAATAAAGCTTACAGTGGTTACGAAAGAACTTTTTCAAAAGTTCAATATAATGCTGAACAAATCAAAAATTCTTCGAGGCCATGTTCATTTTGGTTTTTACTTTGTGGGGTGCTGTTAGCAGCTGTTGACTTCCGTACTTCATCATGCCAAATTTGGCATATGTCCTGAGATGCTTTAAGGCTTAAGCTGTGGAATATGATTTTCTAAGGGTGTGATCTAATGCGGTGCTGGGTTCACACGGTGTTCCATCTATCCCTAGTTTCGGTTGATGGTATTTACCAACAGGGGGAGCAGACACATGAGCCTTAATGGAAAGTAGTATTCAAATGAATTTAATGTTTTCTTTACACTTGTTTCCTTCTTAGATTTCTTTGGCTTTTTTTTT
>VYZP01009655.1:28869-42588 GCA_013400635.1 Hypocryptadius cinnamomeus
GTTTCTTTTTTTTTTTTTTTTTTTTTTTTTGTGGAGGGACTCTGTAATTAAGTCATACTTACATGATGTATGTTTTTTTTAAAAACATGAAACATGCAACCAGCTTCCTGTATCTTCCAGGTTCCAAAGTGACAAAAATTGAAGCTACAGTGGTACCCTGTACACAGATTTCCATGTCATTTTTTGATCGGCTGTACTCTGAAGGAATTGTTAGAGAAACTGGAACTATTGTGAAATGTTATGATGACTATTATGATGATATTCTTATCTCTGATGAATTAAGGAAGGTCGGTATAGTAATGAATAATTTATTATAATTTTTCCTACTCTATTAGGTGCTATAAGGACACATTTTTCAGGTTGGATTTTTTCTGACAGTGTTAAAAACAGGCATCAGTAACCATGGTTTACAAACAACTGAGGCACTACAGTGCCTGAATATGTAAAAGCAATTACTTGTTTTCTAGGTGAGCCCTCTTTCATTTTTAGGTGGGAGAAAAAGGTAAAGTCTTCTTCTCTCCACCTATGTCTCAGGCTGGAGGGGTGAGTGGGGACATATTTCTCAGTGCTGGGGGGTGTGTGGGGAAATGCAGCTGCTTGTTTGCTGAGGAGGGGGAAACAAATGGTCCAGAGAGAAGGTGCTGTGATACTCAGAGCTGTAGGTTCATCCAGCCTTCCAGGTAGTGGATGAAACTGAATGTAATCGATAGCTACATCCTGAAGCGTTCCTGGACAGGAATGCTGATCATATAATATCTGAAGGCATTTAAAGAAAATCATCTTAATACATTTTCTCTAAAGCAAGAGGAACTATGGAAGAGGAAATTGTTTTTCAGTATAATACTGGAAAATGACTAAATACAACTCCTGAATAGGCCTGCAATGTAAAACTGTTGGTTATACTCTAGTGGAAGTGTCAGAAAGCAGATTATCTGAAAAAGAATCTCTAACAGTGGCACCCATTTAATCAATGTATGTCTTTACTGTGTTTCTTTTGGCTTCATAAGCTCAAACCATTTTTTAAACTTATGTTTGTGTAGCATTAGCAAAGCATAGTGTGGGAGAACTGGATTTTGCTCTTCCTTGTATATATAATCAACATAAGTACTAAATAATTATAGAGTTGCACTCATTTGCACTTGGCAAATCCTTTGAAGGCAATGTATTTGAACCAGTGACACTGGTTACAGGATGTGGCCTGAAATACTGGTCTGTCTTGTAAAGTTCTGGGAAAAGGTGAGAACTCAAGCTCATGTTTGAATTTCAGATGTAGTTTGTAGCCTAGCAGTTCAAAATACTATGTATTTATTTATAAGTTGTGTACATGTGAAATGTTTTCTGAAAATTAAATATATTGTATGTAGGAAGGTTAGAGGCAACATTTAAAATTAGAGATTGTTGGGGTTTCATTGTCTTCCCAGTTTCCTTCCCATGGAAGTGACGTGTGTGTCGGCATTTGCAAGTTGAGGGTTTAACATTGGTTTGAAACGAAGGTGATTCCTACTCCTAAGACCTAAGAGAGCAGAAAGAATAAGTCAAAATCCAGGAATGACATCAAAATTCCAAATTAATTAGTTAGGGCTCTAGGACAGAAGACTGTAGAGGGCACCAAACTGTCTCCTGGTGTCGGAGAGTAGCCCTTGGCTGCAAGACTCCATGTTTCTTTCCCACCTGCCATGTCTTCTCTTGTTTCAGCCAAGGAGGTTGGGGTAGGTATGAGGTGGCCATCCAGAACAGTTGTTGCCCTGACCCCTTTTTACTCAGGTTGTGTAGTTTTGTTATAAAGAGGGACAGAGAGCAGTGGGCTCATGTCTAACTTTGACCAGTTTGTCTGGGGTGGCATCTGCAGTTTGGCTGACATGACTCAGATGTCTTGTAGCCATTGTGAATTACAATTCCTGTCCACACTGACACGAGCCAGTGTTGACACTAATCTAGCAAGTCCTCTGTGTTCACATAATATTTCAGCAGAAGGCAGGTGACACACATGGAGGCAGCTGGATGCATGTCTGGATAATCCATGCTACAGATCAGGGCTCACAGGAGTCGGCAATAAAGAATGATGGCAGTTTGAGTGATCCTCTGAGAGATCCTAGAATTCCTTTGCAAATGTGAAATAACTGTGTCAATTTAAAAATTAAAAAGCAAATGTTACCAAAAACAGTTACCCCATTGATTAACAGCAATTGACATATCAAATATAGGGAGATTATTTTCAGATTGTTTGTTTCACTAGCATGACAGATAATTAACCAGTGAAGTAACAAGACTTGAAAAATATTCCTTTGTGTCTTTTGGGCATAAATATTACAGTGATTCTGCTTTATATTATATGTAAGAATTTTGAACCTACTTGCATCATTGTAAGAAGGATTTAGAAATACGTATTTCCGTCCCTCATCCATATATTTTACATGGACATACATGCTGTATGTGTACCATACAGCATTCTAGCTGCATTGTTTATAAACTGAATCTTAAATAAATTTTTATCAATTTGACTTCCTTGTTTTTCCCTTGTTCCACAAGGTCTTGCTTCTGGAGGATTCGGACCATTATGACTTATTCACTCAATTGGATCGTGAGGAATTTCTGTTCTGTCTTTTTAAACACTTTTGCATTGGAGGAACTCTTTGCCAGTTTGAAGATGTAGTTGACCCATACTTAGAAACTACAAAAGCTTTTTATAAAGACTTGGTGAGGTAAGTGTTACTCACTTTTTGTACAACTCTGTACATGTACTATCCATAGACACTTTGTGTTGATTTGTGTAAATTTATTGTACATTACTGCTTCAAAAATGGGGCTGTTATTTAATCCACTTGCAAGCTTATTTGTGTCTAGCTATCAAAATACCATGGAACAATGGCAGTAGTTCAGTGGCAAAATATATGCAATTTTAATTGCAATAGTCCTATATAAGAACATTTTTATATTACAATTATGGACATTGGTATATTATAATTAATTCCCAATTTAAAGATACTTTTTTTCCATAATCATCTGCTGAAAACATGGCATAGTACTGGAAACAGACTGTGTTCCCACTGTCATTGATAAAATATCATCAATTAAGTCTTGCCTATATTATCTTGGGCTACTTTCAATTGGACTGCTCTTAATTTAGGATTTAAAAATTGAAATAATTAGTTGAAACTTTCAGTTCCATATTTTTTTATCCCTGCTAATTTTTCTTTTTTTTTAATACCATTGGATTTTGGTCTTCCTAGTTCTGCAAATACACTTCTCACAGTGTAAAGCCAAGGGTGATAGAATCTTGCTGTTATGACAGTGTGAACTAACACACATTTTTTTACCAGGTTTGGTGTATGGAATTGTTTGGAACTTTATGTGAGGGGTTTTTTCCCACTGAGATTAGAGGTAATTGATCAGAGGTTTAGATTCAGACTGAAAACACAATTTTCGCCCTGCTTTGATATATCCATATGTTGACTTCTCTGATTGACAAAACTTCTTAAGTTCTGGATACTGGGAAATGGAATGCACTTATTGGTTATACAGATTCATTCTTAGTTAAGCTAGTGGGAATATAAAGATTGTAGAAGATATTACTAAAATTTTTGTTAGTATGAGTAGTTTTGTTATTTTCATCTCATACGTAGATGAGAATCAAATGGGTTCTTCAGAAACACAGCATCTGAGATAAAAGGATCCATCAATGTTCAACTCTACCCTCCCTTTTCTTTCATATTGTTCATTCTGCACTTGAATCAAGCTGCTTGTTCCTTCAGTCCTGGGCCATAAGTGACTCTGCATTGACTGCAGCTGTTTCTGCTCTTCTGTTGTTGAATTAATCTAGGACGAAGTGCAAATCCAATCAGTTCCTTCACTTTACTGCTCCCCTTTGCTGTTGAATTGTTTTATCCTAAATATGTTCAAGTTCTGTTCTTTACCTTCCTATCTCCTTAAACCTCTTTGCATTATTTTTCCTTTTCATGTTGTAAAATTTGATAGGGATGTGAAATAGTTCTTATTACTTAAAACATAAAAAAAACCTCTGCCAAGAGCCTCCCACAATTTCATCCTGCTTTCAAAGTTTACTTTTTCTGTATCCTCAACCTGTTCCCTATTAGCCCTTTGCATTTTCCTCTTGTGTGCTGCTTCTGTCCTTTATAAAATATTTGGGAGAAAATATTTCAAGTGTATATTCCTGTGCTGTTTGGGGTTTTGTTGGTTTTTTTTGCCAGTTGGCAGATTGCTTTCTATCCTCCCAAGTTTTCAAGCGATGTAACTGATCTTCAGAATTTGGCTACCATGTGTCTCTCTGTTGCCTGTAAATGTCTGCTGGTTTCTCACTGTCAGAGGAGCTGGTGTTAGCACTGGTTACCAGTTGAAAACAGAACTTACCATTTCACTGAATCTTTTATCTTTCTCCTTTGGTATTGAGTTCTTTGTCAGTCCCATGAGAAAAGCTTTTGATCTTGACATTTCAGACCTTTCCTCCCCCTTCAGAATCACGGTTGTCTTTTTCTTGGTCTCATTTCCCCCTGCTCCCAGTTGATCCAAAATGATGCTTCTGTTTTATTTCCACTGTGTTAAGAAAGAAAAAGACAGTGACAGGCTCTTAATAGGGATGCTAATGACAGTCTTGACTTAATTTCTAATTTTTGGGCACTGTGTTACTTCATTCTTGCACAAATTACACCAGAAAATAAAGCAATTAAAATTACTTTCTTATAGCCTCTTATTTTCAGTAACAGATTGCTGATTATAGTAGTAATCTCTTAAATTCTGTTTAACAAAAAATTCACCCTCAAATTCCTATTGAATACCAAGTTTTGTTTAAATTCTTTTTTTAGACTGCTATCCTGTGTGTTTTCACTGTATCTTGGATTGCAGTTGCATTGGACACTTTCTACTCTTTGTAAAGTGATATTAAAAGCTTTTCATGGTATTAAAAATTCTGTAAACTGTACTGTCCTTAAGGTTTAATTTTTATGTTTGTGAATCAGAAGTCTTGGTAAAAAAAGAAATGTATACTTCAATAATTATTAGCTGCTGCCTGATGATGTGCATTGAAAAATTAGCTGCCACAGATGAATTCAGTCTAATAACAGCAAGGTTATGGATATATAAACTGCTGCTGTTAGTCCTGTTACAGTATTCCTTGTGGGCAAGAGGCTTGGCATGAAGTGTTCCACAGAAGTGCCTTTACTGCTGGGAGCAGCAGACCCGTTAATGAGCTTTTCCCTACTTACCTTTATTACAGCTTTTCTTTTTCTGGCCATACCTGAGTTCTGACTCCAAGGCACTAGCATTCAAAATAGTGTCAAAAGTTTTGAGGTTTCATTTTATTAAAGCATTTCTATGTGCATTGCTTTATTATGAGAGAATGCAATAATTTTTTTGAAATTAACAACTCTAGATATTTTACAAGCTAGGGAGTTCCAAATACAGCTACTAAATGGCAGACATTTTTTTTCTGTGCAAAAAGAGTGATGTATTCTTACTAAAAAAGTAATGCACAACTTGTAGTCTGTTACTAACCCATCGGTAATTAGTCTGTGATCAGTTGAATCCATCCAAAATTCTAATGTTTAGTGTTGTATCCTGTATAACCTAAATAATTTCAAATCCCTATCCCTTTTTGTAGTATTTTGATTTAAAGGATATATTTACATAATAAAAACTTGCTAATTAAAATATAATCTCTGAATCTCTGTTAATAAATCTTGTCCTCTGTACTTAACCCCTGATTTTTCTGGCAGTGTCTCTCCATGGTGACAGCTGCTGTAGCATCTTGTAGTGATTGTTTTCTTCTCCTCTCTTAATCTCCATCTCCATGCCCTTTTCCCCATAATGAATGAATGTATGTGAAAGCATTAAGTTGTTCATTTATTGTTTGGAAAGCCTAGTAAAGTATTGCCAGTAAGGTTAGGATATAAATAAAGCCCAAAGTGAATAGAGAGACCATGAGGATGTTTGCTTTTCATAAAAAGAGAATAAATAGATGCACATTAAAATGATGAACTACCATATCCAATGAATAGTTTAGAAGTTAACAATTTGAAAGAACATGGGGCTATTAACATTATTTTTAAGGAAATACTATCCTCTTCAAAAGGACAAGATAGTTTTTTTCTAAAACCTTTCAGGGGGAAAAAAGAAATAGAGCAAATGAGCTTGTCAAAGGCAACCTCATGGTTTCCTTTCAAGTCAGCAAATGAAGAATCGCATCTGATTTTAACACACACAGTTTTTTGCCTTAAAAAATAACCAAAGTACTAAAAATAAACATTTTGAAAAATTACTTACAGGAAGCTAACCACAAGGGGAAAATTTCTCAAGGTCATGGAATAAATAGGAAGACTTATTCTTTGTCAACTCTTACTTTGGTATCCTAAATATATATATAGAACGTGAAAATTAAGAAACCAGAAATTGATAGCATAGTTTTCTGACAGAAGAATCTGAAGCCAGAGTAACTTAAATACAACTGTTGCTTTTGGGGGTGGTGATGTATGGTAGAAGGCAGTAATGCCACTAATTCTCTATGTCTTGTTCTGAAAGTTGTCACTCTTTCCACAGAGATGGTTGAAGAGTTTCTGAACTGCTGCAGTTACAGCCTGGTGTGTCAGCATAAAGTGACATCTGGGTTAGTTTGGCTTAATGCACTGGTCTGTAAACTGCAGTGGTTCAGAAGCTGAGTCACGAGGTAGCTGAGCTGTCCTGCTGGGAAGGCAATCCCCTCTGGAGGGGTGGGAAGGCACACAACTGGGGTCAGTACTGATTTCAGCAATGCTGGCTTCATCCACCGTTGAGTATGTCAACATGTCAGATGCAACAAAAAGTTCTGAGAAAGCCTCATTACTGACTGACCACAGGGAAGATCAGCCTCACAGTATAGGTTCAAACATGACTGTGTCATTACTTTACAGATGAAATCAGTTAATTGGGGAGTCAATCTCTTTTACTGGCTGCAGAGATTGGATCAACAAAGGTGCTGTTGATTGATTTGGGGTTCCTTTGTTCTTACAAAAAGAAGCTTTGCCAAAGCATTGGTAACAGGGGACTGCTGTCACAGCTTGGACCTGGAGTGGCGTTCAACTGGGCTGTGTTTCAGACACCCTCTTGCTACTTGTCTATACTGGGACCTTTCTTGGGAATGGAACCTATTTGTGACAAGGCAGGTTTTGAGATATGCATTTTTTGGAAGCGTGCAAGTATGGAAGTTTTGACTCAGCTGCTCCACAGTGAGTTAATGTAAGTGGGAATCTGCAAAATTAGATAAAGGAATAGCAGTTGCATGATCTAATTTCTGAAGAAATGTAAGCATCACTTAAAGCAGACTTGAGGAAAAATTATATATTAAAATACTTTAAATAGGTTGAGATGCCTGGATTCTTTGCAATAATATTCAGTGTTATCAGTAAATGTGATGAAAGAAACGGCAATCTTCACAACAAACAGTCTGGAAATATAAAAGTTCAGAACTAATCCCATCCCAAGTTGCATAGCTGACTACATATACAAAATTCCAAAGGAGAAAAAATAAACCTAAACTATAATTATATACTAATTAAAAATGAGCTAAAGAATGTATTTCTTCACCAGTACTGCTGCTACTTCTTGTAGTCTGTATTAAGATGCATTTCACTTTGCAGGTTTCTTTCTCAAAGAATATGTAAAAAGATTTTTATGAAATGTTTATCTGCATAATTTTTCCTGTCTATCAAAATGAAAACTCTATATTTGGAATCATCTAGGTCTGGGAAATATTGCTGTGATTTAGTAGCTGAGAACAGTGAAACCAAGTCAGATTACTAGATATATTCAATATCTTTTAGTAAAATGTCATAATAACCATGTTACCTAACAATGGCCACATAACTTTTCATGTTCAATATGATGTAAGTAGAATTTTAGCTACAAATTTGACCTTCATAAAATTTGATTAAGGATACAGTGCATATGTTTAAAATGTATTTAATAAATAAAAAGTCTAATTATCAGTACTTATGATATATATTAAGTATGTATTATACCCCTGTATTTCAGTGTTCAAAAGAACCCTGAAACAAAAGAAATACGTATTATTTCTACAGTCTTCAGAGTGTCTGCATATGTAAGTATTGATAATTTTTATATGGGATTTTACAGTAATGTACATAACATGAAAATAATGAATTTACTTTTACACAAAGAAAATTTAATATTCCATTGTAATGGGTTATTTTCCCATTACAAAAAAGTTGTCACTTTTTTATTTATGAACTCTTTCTCTGATCTCATCCTGTTTCTCATCCTCTTTGCTAGCTCTTCATTAGTAACCACCAGCTAAAGTTTTACTAGGTAGCTCACTAAAAATAGGTTTACTGGATTACAGTGGAAGTCATAATAGTCATCCAGAAACTAGTTAATGAAAAAAAAAAGAAAGGTTTAGATAATAATAAAACTTGAGTTAACAGTAAGGATCAAGGATGCACTCTTGACTTCCTGTAGTTCTGTTTTTTTGAAATTATGCTAGAGCTTTTTGAATAGCTTGTATTGTATCTGTTTCTGTAAGGACTGCAAGGAAGTTTAGTACACAAAAAGGCTGGGGTAGTGAGATGACTGCTAACCTCTCTCCCCCTCCCTTGTCAAGTCTCATTCCTATCTGTTTCCCTTACAAAATCATACATTTACCATCAAGATAAGTTTGAGAACTGGCATGTTTACTAGATTCAGCATATCTGTCATTTAAGTTGTTACAGTAGGATGAACTACTTCAAATTCTTCTTGAGTAACCAGAATATGTGATAATTAAATGTCAGATAATGTACCGACTTTCAACAGCAATAGCTGATGTCATTTCAGACTGCACAAACTTCCCTGTAGGTTGCCAATAGCCCAGTTGTTCATTTGTTGGTCATCATCTTTTAAGTACTATGTATGATTCATAAAAGGCTTTTGAAAATAAACACTTTATGGGTGTATCAAAATTTATCTTTCTGCTAGGTTGCAAACTGTAATAAAAATAAAAAGGCAATACCCTGGTAACTGGATGTTCTCCTGTTATTATTGTTCCTTCCACACCTCTAAATCAAATGCATTGATGGGAGCTTTGCAGATTTCTGTGTTTAGGCAGATGGACATTAAAGAGCTCCCCTATGTTGGCCATACATTAAGTATCATCAGTACTACAAAGAAAAAAACAACAAACAAACAAAACCCCAACCAAACTTTAGCAAATTTTGTAAACAAAGTAGATGGACAAAAGAACATCCAGTGTTAATGCAGAGCAGGCTATCCTCCTTGTAGTCTTGGAGGAAAATTGGGCATTACTGCACTTTCTGAAAATTTGTGGGGTGGAGAAGAATTCTGAAATTACAGTTTCTGTTAAAGAACATGCTGAAGAATTTTCACTCAGAAAACATAAAGGCTTAAACAGTGTGTCTAGACTGTTTGATGGTTATGTGGATCAAAACTACTCCACTTCACATGGCACTTACAGAAAGGACACTTACTGGAGCACAAATGTCTTATGTTTGTGATGAAAAGTTTCTTTCAAGGGGATAGCTACATTTCTGCAGTGGATTTAGTTTCTGAGTTCATTTGATAAATAACTGTAGAATGTTATTATAATCCTTGTGTTGAGCTGACAGTTTTTAAACCAAGTTTTCTTGGCTTATATCTGGAAAAAAAGGATGTACCCTCCTAGCCTGATGTAAATAGATAAATAATTTTTGAAATAAATAAATTTTTAAAAGCTGATCTTGTAAAAGTGACTTGTGCAGCTGAGCACAATTTTAAAACAGTATCTAAAAAAGCACACTATTAGAGATGTAAATATTTCAAAGTTCTAAGTTATAGTTCACACAATCACAGAATATGCTGAGTTAGACTGGACCCACAAGGTTGCTCAAGTCCAACTCCTGGCCTGCACAGCACCATCCCCAGGAGTCACACCATGTGCCTGAGAGCATTGTCCAAACACTTCTTGAGCTCTGTCAGGCTGGTGCTGTGACTGCTTCCCTGGGGAGCCTGTTCCAGTGCCCAACCACCCTCTGGGTGAAAAACCTTTTCCTACTGTCTAACCTAAACCTCCCCTGAGTCAGCTTCATGCTATTGCCTCAGGTTCTGTCACTGGTCACCACAGAGCAGAGATCAGTGCCTGCCCCTCCTCTTCCCCTCACAAGGAAGCTGCAGACTGCAGTGAGGTCTCCCCTCAGTCTCCTCCAGGCTGAACACATCCAGTGACCTTAGCCACTCCTCATACTCCCCTCAAGGCCCTTCACCATCATCACTGCCCTCCTTTGGACACTCTCCCATAGTTAATGGTTTTTTTATATGGTGGCACCCAGAACTGCCCCAGCACTGGAGGTGAGGCTGCCCCAGAGCAGAGCAGAGTGGGACAATCCCCTCCCTTGCCCCGCTGGCCATGCTGTGCCTGATGCCCCCAGGACAGGGTTGGCCCTCCTGGCTGCCAGGGCACTGCTGGCTCATGTCCAACTTGTCATCAACCAGGACCCCCAGTTCCCTCTCTGAAACACTGCTCTGCAGCATCTCATTCCTCAGTCTGTCTGTACATCCAGGGCTGCCCTGTCCCAGGTGCAGAATCTGGCACTTCCTCTTGTTGAACTCCATATGGTTGGTGATTGACCAGCCCTCTAATTTGTTGAGGTCTCTCTTAGAAATGTCTGTAGAGCTCTTGAGCATCAAAACCTGATAGACCTGGGCATCGCAAGAGAAATAATTTTAGACCTTGTGACAAAGTACTCTGTTGAACTCTACCCTTGAGAGCTTTGGGGCTTTGCATATAATGAAATACTTTTACAGCTTAAGTATTGGAGTGCTCACTGATATTTCAGAACTTCCTTTACCTGAACCCAAACTGTGGCAGTGTTAGAAATCTGAATAATGCAAAGTTTATTCAATAAGTATTTTAAAAAATTGTCAATTATATTATGCAGTTTTGAGAATGTTCAGCAGTATTTTTATTTTTGTTTTATGCTATGCATTTGTATTCTTAAATCATCAGCTGTGTTGCTACAAAGAAAAAATAAAATGATCCTACTCTAACATCAGTAAATCAATCATTACACCCCCTGCATGTGTGAACCGAAGTCCACACTGCAGATGGAATTGGTGTGATTCTTAACTTGTGTACATGCATGAATGTAAATATCATAGCCTTTATGCTCAAGCATTTTAGGGGTTTTATGACCTCTTTTGCTAATTAAAATTAAGAACCTTTTCATTTAATTAGGTTATATTGATCATTTTCCTGATACCAAGTTTGGTATATTGCTTGAAATGCCTCATCACCATGACTTACATTGTTTTTGTTCTTGAGTTGTTGAGCAAATTTTTAGTGGGCTCACACTGCCTCTAAACAGTCAAAACCTCAACTGCCATCCATCAATTCCACACGGACTGCAGGAGAGGGATCCTCGGTAGCAATGGGAAAAGAGTTTAACAAGCAATCACATCTTGATGTTGATGTTGTCTTACTTTTTTTTCTTCGGTTACATGCACGAGCTTAGGTTATTTTTGGATCAAATTCCAAAGGCCTTTTGATGCTGAGCACTGTAAAACCTTAAAATTTGCTCTCCTTGCTGCAGTTGAGAATCCAGTGTTTGTTACACATGTATCCTTAGACAGCACCTGAAGAAAGCTAGGTATCCTACAATTGGAGCTCCAGAGCTTGTATGCTGTGCCACTTAAAAATAGAATGCTATTTCCAGCTTGTGGCATTTGACTAGCATTGGAAAATTCTGGGAATAAACATTATCAAATCTCTACCTGTCTAAAACAGTGCTTTTATGAGGTGCTTAGTTTAATTTAAGATTTAGGGGTTTGAATAATCCCTCAAAGGAAGATACCAGAACATCTAATAATGAATTCATTCTCTTTGAAACAGCAGGAGAAAATGGGGTGCCAGTAAAAGCTAAAGGATAAAATTCACAAATGGTCCTTGGTGCAGAAATGGGGACCCAGCTCTTTTCCTTCTCAGCTGACTTAACCACTGAGAGAGGTTACAGTTTTCATGTTTCCTTGGTCCAAAAAAAGACAGATTATTTTATGCAAAGGAAGACAGCTTCAACAGCAAGAGATATGAAATCTGGAATAGTCTGTAGTCTGTGAGTTTAAAATTTTCCTGGAGAAAATGAACAATATATGCAATGTAGCAATTTCTCTGAAGCAGGAAAAGTGTAACAGAACCCACATCTCTTCAACTGTTGTTACAAAGGTGTTGGGGAGCAGGAGGAAACTGTTACATGTGTTAAAAGAAAGGAAAAGTCAGCTACATATTTATTGGTCTTTCACATGTTCAATTACCACACTGACTAAATAAAAAACTCCAGTGCTTTAAAAATCCCTCCATCTAGTTTCTGGATCCTACTGGATTTGAAGTGTGTCCAGCTGTGCTGCTCTGTCAACACTGAAGCTTTTATTGACATGTGCAGACGTAGGATGTTAATGTGAAGAGCCCAGTTCCCCTGCTGATTGTCAGCTGGATGTATTTTTTTCAGAACCAGGATTTTGCAGCTAGGTGTCTAGAATCCCTTTAAACCCTTTCTGAGGACTGGCACACAAAATGTTTCCAATAATAGTCCAAAGTTATTAATGTGATCTATAATAAGCATTTTGCTTAAATGCAAATATCGGAACCTGAACAGATGCATTAACAAACATTAAGTGAAAAAAAAAAATTACGGATGGAACAGCTTTATGTATTAATATAGAGTAAGTGATTATTTTTCTCTTTCACAGGAAACATGATGGGCTGTGGTATATTTAATAATTTGTATTTTAGGCTCTAATTGTAAATACATGATTACATGTTTAATTTTACATTTTTTATTAATATTACATTTACCTCAAGGTTATTTGATACATCCAGCCAGAATTACTGTGCATTTCATAGTGTTGAGATCCTCATGGGGACATATACCGCTAAATAACTGTGGTGTATTTGTTCTATTTTGCTGTGCAATGAACAGTTACAACTGGAACAAAATTATTAACTTCAGATTTTATTAATTCTCTTACAGATATCCCTATTGTCCCTAATACTGTTTTGGTTTTTTTCTTCCTTTCAGGATGCTAATGGCCTGTGTTACCCTTCAAGCAAAAGCCACCAACAGACTTTTGCCTACTTGATTGTGGATCCCTGCAAGCGACATGTGAATATTCTGTATCACTGTTTTGGTGGAAGCCTGTTTACAAACTAGTTATAAGCCTGTCTGGTCCCCAGTTTTATAATGGAGGTTGCCTTCTTTCTGTTGGGTTCAGGTAGACATTGCATAGTTTTCTGACGAGGAAAGCTCTACTCCTTGATGACGTGCTCGGAAGTGCTTCCCTTTCACTCAGATGTTACTATGTGGTTAGTGACAAAAGTTTTCCGGTATTTATAGTTCTTGAAGCTGTTTTCTTGGCCGTTTCCCCCCTTTCCTCACCCGTTTTATCTAATAAAAACTATTTCTCTAGAGGTCTCGTCATTTTTATGAGCCAGCTTTACAGACCCGCGACGCGTAACTGCAGGGGAGGCTCTGCAGTCGGTGAAAGCTCTGCGGAAACGGGAGAAAGCGCGGGAGGGGACGGGCGGGAGGGGTCCCGGGCCGATGCCCCCTCCGGGCCGGGGGCAGGGAAGCGCGGCCGCCCCTCCCCACCCCCTCGCGGAGCGGCCTCCTGGAAACTGGGATAGAAGTTAGGGAGAAAAAAAAAGTTCTGGTTGGCGGCAGCAGGCGGGCGGAGAGGCGCGGGCGGGCGCGG